>JARYGA010032252.1:0-29643 GCA_030545235.1 Helianthus tuberosus
TATACGAGGAAAAAGCCCTTGATCAATGAATGATCTCCGGCATAAAAAACCTCGGGTGATGGAAACTACCGATCACCAACTCAAATTAAACAAGAAATGTATTACAACTTCGGATGATAGCGAGCTAAGTACAAGGATCACTATAGTGTATCGTGTAGAAATGTATGAAAAATGCTAAGTGTTTTGCCGAGAGCTGGTGAGAGCAGTTGTACGAGTGTGTGTGTAGCCAAAAATAGCCAAGTGTTGTCTAACTAGCTCGCTACCCCCTTTAAATTAGAAAATATCTAGCCTAACTAACATTCCGCAAATGGTGCAAGTCCTCCACGACTCCACAACGTCCATTTCTGGCCAAGCACGTGCGGAATAGACTTAGAATATTCTCCAGGAATATCGCCAAGACCAAGTCAAAGTTGATACTCCTGCAAAACAATTACAAATTCAAAGTAGACAATCGTTAGTACAGGGATCCTTATAGTGATCCACGATCCTGATCCTGCAACACTTCTGAGGATCACTACTTCAGACAGAATTGAGGATCACTAAACCCACAGTAAATAAGGATCACTGATCATTTAGAAATCCACCCCTAACAGGTGGTGCAAAACGAGATATCCTATGGCTACCATCTGCAATTTCAGGAATGGGTTTAACCACTCCTGGTACACTGGATATCATATCCTTAAGCTTCTGTAGCTCCCTAGCCATAGCCTGATTGATACCTGTATCCTGCATAGAGCCATGGTTAGTGTTATATGAATTATTAAAAGTGTTACCTCCCGGAGGGTTCATGTTTGGAATTGCGGATGTGAATCCATATTGACGAGACTCTGGTATGATTGAAGGACCAGAGGAAGCAATGGTCTGCATTGGTATGAAGTCTCCTTGATGAACGTCTGAGCTCTGAGGCTGCATACTTCTCAAGAATCCTTGATCCTGAAAGACGTTGTATCCCTGAGGCTGAGAGGATCCTTGAACCTGAAAGGATCCTGGGACAATAGAGAATCCTTGGACCTGGGAGGATCCTTGGACCGTGTGCATTCCCAAATATCCTCCTGAGCTGAAGGATCCTTGATGGTGAATAGAGGATCCCGATAGCTGAAAATAGGATCCCTGAGGCTGGTAGTGAGAGCCAAATGCCTGACTCATTGTTGTTGTTCCATGACGTCTTCCTGGTAATTCACCCAAGTATTGCACATCCGGAGCTGCTGAGTGCTGCGAAGTTATGACTGGAGTGTCGAAGTTCAGTGACCTTGGCATCAGAGGGGAGTGATCCTCCACTGATTTCTTTTGTTTCTTGATCTCAGCGATCTCCCGGAGGATCCTTTCGTTGGTTTTGTCCTGCTCTTGTGCGTGATTCATCATCTGCAAAATCAGAGCGTAAAGATCATTAGTAGTAGGATTAGTTGAAACAGAAGAAGTTGGTGGATTTTGGAAAATGGGGGTTTGTTTCTTCGCAGCATTCTCAGCATTCTTCTGGGATCCAGAAGGTGGTGGAGGCAAAGGAGGAACGCCTTGTGAAGAACTGAATGACGGCATTAAGCTTGAAGTGGTCTTCGCTGAGGAAGCCATCTGCCTGGTTGTTATGAACCAAAATGACCGCAAAGGTATGAATCTTCTTGGGAATGAAGCACCAATTGCCCCATGGTGGGCGCCAAACTGTTTTGGTCAAAAATCAAGCAATGATAATGTAACCAAACTTTCTGTTGTGAGGTATGATGCTTGAATCAATGAACAACACTAAGGATCACTCAGAAATGAAATGAATAAGTGACACAAAGATTTATACGTGGAAAAAGCCCTTGATCAATGAATGATCTCCGGCATAAAAAACCTCGGGTGATGGAAACTACCGATCACCAACTCAAATTAAACAAGGAACGTATTACAACGTCGGATGATAGCGAGCTAATTACAAGGATCACTATAGTGTATTGTGTAAAAAAGAGTGTAATCGCTAAGTGAATTATCGAGAGCTGGTGAGAGCAGTTGCAAGAGTGTGTGTTTAGCCAAAAATAGTCAAGTGTTTTCTATTTAGCTCGCTACCCCTTTTAAAAATGGAAAATATCTAAGCTAACAAACATTCTGCATTTGGTGCAAGTCCCCCACGACCTCCATAACGTCCATTTCTGCCATGCACGTGCAGAATAAATATGTAATATGCTCCAGGAATATCGCCAAGACCAAGTCCAAGCTCGTGTTCCTGCAAAACATCATCATATTCAAAGTATACAATCGTTAGTATAAGGATCCTTAAGATGATCCATGATCCTAATCCTGCAACACTTCTAAGGATCACTAATTCAAACAGAAGTGAGGATCACTAAACCCAACAGTAATTGAGGATCACTCATCATTGGAAAATCCTCCCCTAACAGACTGGTCCCGCTATCTTGAACTATCCCTGGATAACTTGCGCTCCAGGCGGGGTGTTTAAACCCAATTCGAGAGAAAGGTGAATACCTTTAAACCTGTGAAGGGATCAGGATCCTTTAATCGTGAGAGAGGGGGCCAATCCTCTAATCTTTCGAGATATCCTGAGCGTATATCCTGGAGCTTTATCCTGAAGCATATTCTGCAAAACAATCTTAAACTAAGGTGGGTGTTAGCTTGGCTAACACCCCTCCGATGCTTAAGTCAGTATTGGGTTCAAGATAATAAACAAATTCAAATATATTTGAAAGAGGTAGAATACATACCATTCTGAGATAGAAATTAAATTCTATTCTTACTTGAAATAGAGCTTTAAGTGTATAGCATTCCTGGATCTTGGTAGCATATCCCCTTCCATACTCCTGAGTCGGTATGCTCCTTTTCCTGATTCTGATTCAACCTCATATGGTCCTTTCCACTTTGGAGCCAACTTTCCATCGGCAGGATTAAAGGTATTTTGAAAAGCCTTTCTTAATACCCAATCACCAACTTGAAATCTTCTAGTCCTTATATTCTTGTTATATGCTCTAGATATCCTTTGTTGATATGCTGCCATCCTTAGCCTTGCTGCATCTCTTGTTTCGTCCACAGTGTCCAAATCTTGGCACAAAGCTTCAGGATTCTGCTCAATATCCCGGAGTATAGATCTTGCCGTAGGTATCACCATTTCTGTTGGGATCACTGCTTCTGCTCCAAATACCAAGGAAAACGGGGTTTGGTCAGTTGCATTTTTTACCGTCGTTCTGCCAGCCCACAAAATAAAGGGTAGTTCTTCTGCCCATCTTCCTTTCTTAGCTCCTAATCTCTTCTTCAAGTTGTTGACAATTATCTTGTTCGAGGATTCAGCTTGTCCATTTGCTTGAGGATGTACCGGAGTAGATGTGATCATTTTGATTCCCCAACTCTTGCAAAAGTCAGTAGTCCTCTTGCTTATAAATGGGATCCATTGTCACAAATGATTTCATCTGGTACTCCAAACCTGGTCAGGATATTCCTCTTTATGAAGGATACTACTTCTTGGTCTCTAACTTGAACAAATGCTTCAGCTTCAACCCATTTAGAGAAATAACCAGTCATTGCCAGCATAAAGACTTTTCCTCCTGGAGCTTTTGGTAATTTCCCTACTATGTCCATCCCCCATTTCATGAATGGCCAAGGGGAAGCTATAGGATATAGTGGTTCAGCTGGTTGATGTAGTATGTTACTGTGCCTTTGACATGCATCACATCTTCGAGCATATTCTGTAGCATCTTTTTTCATTGTCAGCCAATAGTATCCTGTTCTTAATACTTTTGAGAATAATGACCTGCCCCCAGTGTGGTTACCACAATCCCCTTCATGTA
The DNA here is from genome assembly GCA_030545235.1 of Helianthus tuberosus. Taxonomy (NCBI): domain Eukaryota; kingdom Viridiplantae; phylum Streptophyta; class Magnoliopsida; order Asterales; family Asteraceae; genus Helianthus; species Helianthus tuberosus. The sequence goes on from JARYGA010032252.1 coordinate 3,774, forward strand.
TATCCTTCATCCTAAATTCCTTAGGATTTTCGTCTTTAGGGATGCGTCCTTCCTTGAGATATCTTATGATTGGAGCCATCCAGGATTCAGTATCCTTCTCAGGATCATTACCAGGATCCTGAATGCTTGTTACCTCCTTATCCTGAGCTTTGAAGGGATCCATAGCAGGATACAGGATATGAAGTATCGGTATATGGGTTCCCTCTGGTATCCTGACTGATGATCCTAAGTTTTCCAAGGCATCTGCTTCAGCATTATCCTCTCTTGGTACATGTTCAAGTGTAAAAACATCGAAATATCCTGCTAATTTTTTGAGAATATCGAGGTACTCGATTAACTTCTCACCTTTAACTGCATAGGATCCATTAAAATGATTAGTGATTAACAAGGAGTCGACATATACTTGCAAATTCTTAATATTCATACTTTTAGCCAACTCTAATCCTGCAATTAAAGCCTCATATTCTGCTTCGTTATTAGTAGCAGAAAATTCACACCTAATAGCCTGGGGTAATATGTCCCCCTGTGGCGATTTTAGTTGTATCCCCAGTCCTACTCCTCTAACATTAGATGCTCCATCAGTGTACAATGTCCAGGATCCTGAGGATTCTCCTAATTGTTGGACTTCTATATCTACCTCATCCTGAATATCACTACTGAAATCAGCCATAAAGTCAGCTAGAGCCTGTGATTTTATGGCATTTCTAGGTTCATATACTAAGTCATAAGCACTTAATTTCACTGACCACTTAGCCATCCTGCCTGACATCTCGGGTTTCTTAAGCACATTTTTAACAGGATAATTGGTTTTAACATGAATTCTATGTGTCTCAAAGTAATGTCTAAGCTTTGTTGATGCCATAACAGGATATTAACTTTTCTAAATGAGAATATCTAGTTTCAGCATCTAATAAACTTTTACTAACATAATAGACAGGATATTGCTGACCTTCATGATCCTTTATAAGGACGGCACTTACGGCATTCCCTGATACTGCGAGGTATAGGGACAGTGGTTCACCATTCTCAGGCTTCATCAATAAAAGTGCAGTTGAAAGATACTGCTTCAAATCCTGCAGGGCTGCTTCATGCTTCTCTTCCCATTCGAACTTCTTGTTTTTCTTCAGGATGTCGTAAAATTCCTTGCATTTCTCGGAGGATCTTTAGATAAATCTGTTCAATGCTGCTACTCACCCTGTTAACCATTGAACATCCTTCATATTTGAAGGTGATTTGATATCCAAGATAGCTTTAATCTGCTCCGGGCTTGCCTCTATTCCTCTTTTGGTCACCATATACCCTAGAAACTTTCCTGCCCCCACTCCGAAATGGCACTTAGCAGGATTTAGTTTCATGTTATACTGATCCAGGATATCAAATGCTCCCTTAATATCCTGGAGGTGATCCTTAGCCTTTTTAGATTTTACCACCATATCGTCGATGCATACCTCCATGGTGTCCCCCAGCTTGTCTTTAAACATCATGTTTACCAATCTCTGGTATGTTGCACCTGCATTTTTCAAACCAAAATGCATAGTAGTATAACAATAAATACCTGTTGGTGTCATGAAGGCAGTATCCTCCTGGTCCGATGGTTCCATTTGAATCTGCTGAAATCCTGAGGATGCATCCATGAAGGTTAACATCTCATGGCCGGCAGTAGCATCCACCTTTGCATCAATATGAGGAAGAGGAAATGGGTCTTTGGGACAAGCCTTGTTCAAGTCTGTGTAATCTACACAGACTCTCCATTTCCCATTTTTCTTCTGTACCACGACTACATTTTCTAGCCATCTTGGAAACTTGACTTCTCTGATCATCTTAGATTTCAATAGCCTTTTTACTTCTTCCTGAATGATCATATTTCGCTCCGGAGCAAACTTCCTCCTCTTTTGTTGGACAGGTTTGAATGACCTGTCAATACTGAGCTTATGTGTTATGATATCTTTCGAAATGCCTGTCATATCCTCGTGCTTCCACGCGAATGTCGACATCCTGCACTTCAAAAAGTTAGTTAACTGTTCTTCAATATCCTGAGGGATATTGGTTCCTGCGAGCACCGAGATATCCGGATTATCCTTATCCAGGATAATTTTCTTCATATCCTGCTCTGAAGCCTCGACGATATCCTGGGCCCGCATCTTTAATTGCTATGCTGCATTAGGCTTAGTTGAGGGTTTCATTAAGGATGAGTAACATTCCTTCGCCTCCTGCTGATCACTATCAACCTTGAAAACCCCCCAAGGGGTAGGGATCTTGATGCATTGATGATAATTTGACAGCACAGCCTTCATATCATGGATCCATGGCCTGCCCAGTATGATGTTATAGTAGGATAGGGAGTCCATCACACAGAAACGTTGTATTGAGTTGACCCCTTCAACATATACTGGTAACTTTATCTCTCCCACTGTGTTCCTAGCCTCTCCACTGAACCCAACAAGCACGGTGGATTTTGAAGTGATATCCATTGGAGATACATTCATTCTTTTCAAAGTTTCTAGTTGGATTATGTTGACGGAGCTGCCATTATCCACCAATATCCTGCGTACAAAATGGTTAGCCACATATAATGTTATTACGAGAGCATCACGGTGAGGATCCTGGACAGTATCCCTGTCATCACTGTCGAAAGTGATCACTTTATCAGTTGTGAGGGTAGTCATCCTGGCTGGTTTATCTCCCCTTTCGGCCTTAGCTTCCTTTGCATGTCTCTTGGCCGCAGAATACGAAGTCCCACAAATGTCGGATCCTCCTGAAATAAAGTTGATTATCTTGGCATCCACAGGAGGTGATGCTGCTCGTTCAGGATCCTTCTTAGTATCCTGACCCTTATTCTTCTTTCTCCCTAGGAGGTCCTTCAGATATCCCTTGCTTAGAAGATAACTTATTTCTTTTCTTAGAGCAATGCAATCCTCAGTTACATGTCCGAAATCTTCATGGAAGGCACACCATTTGGACTTATCCTTCCAATCAGCTTTCTGTTGATTCTTTCGAGGCCACCTAGCTTTATCTCCTAAACCCTGCATAGCATACATTAATTCAGGTATGTTAACCGAAAAGCAATATTCAGATAATTCAGGATATTCTTCATGATCCTCATCTTCAACAACATTCACTTTCTTGTTGTCATTTCTGCCATACGGCTTAGAGCGATATGGTTTAAATGAGGATTCTGACTTCCTATTAGTTGACTCATAAGTGGTGGACGAGTTCATCCTCTCTTGCATCTTTTTGTCATCCTCCAATCGAATATATCTTTGGGCCCTGTTTCGAGCTTCATCCAAGTTCCTGCATGGGTTTATTACAAGATCTTGGTAAAATTGAGAGTCTTTTTGCAGCCCCATCTTGAAAGCCTGCACAACTGTTGCAACATCAAGATATGGAATATCTAAGGATTCTCAGCTAAACTTGTTCACATAATCTCTTAAGGATTCCTGAGGTCCTTGAGTTATCCTGTAGAGATCACTTGTTAGTTTTTTAAAACTTCGACTGCAAGAAAATTGACTATTAAATAAATTCACTAGGTGAGCAAATGATCTAATCGAATGAGGAGGAACGTTTAAGAGCCATTTTAAGGCTGATCCTGTTAAGGTAGAACCAAAACCTTTGCATAGGCATGCTTCCTTGAGGTCTCGAGGGATAGGGTTGATCTCCATTCTTTCCCTATACTGGGCAATATGCTCTTCAGGATCTGTAGTCCCATCATAGAGCTTCATGTTGGGGGTTTGAAATCTTTTTCGGATTTCAGCATTACAGATAGGATATGCAAAGCGAGATATCCTGTGGCTGTCTTGGGACACCTCCGGAATTGGCTGGACCACTCCAGGTACACTGGATATCATGTCCTTCAATTTCTGAAGCTCCCTAGTAAATGTTGACGTCATACCTGCATCCTGCAAAGATCCACTATTGTTAGTAGCAAGAATATTATTATTTGACACGTTACCAGTCTGAGGATTCTGGCCATATCCTGAAGCATATCCTAAGCTCCTCACAGTTGACATCCTGACTGAGGAGGGTATTTCAGGAGTATGATTCTGAGAATGGCTAGGTACGATATTTCCCCTGTTATCCTCAATATATACGGCCGAACTGAAGTTCAAAGTTCTGGGTTGTAAAGGAGTGACAATATCCTCAGCGGGCCTGCTTGAACTAGATTTCAAAAGTTGTATTTCTCTCATCAGCATTTGGTTTGTTTCCTGTTGCTGCCTCATCTGTTCCTGTACACTACCAAATAAGGTTAGAATTTCATCATTAGAAGCCAAAACAGGACCAGATCCATGAGTGCTCTGAGTAGGGATAACATCCCGAGCCACATGACTTTCAGTTCCTTGTGAAGAGGTTTGCATTCTCGGAGGAGGTGGTAGAAGCACCGAACCAACAATTGCAGAGGTTGTAGCAGACACGGTGGAGGAGCTCATGTTTGATCTTGAGGCCATTGTAAATAATGTGGCAAAAAGTTTTGAGAATAGAAAACCAAGTAATGATTTCACAAAGGTTTTTAGCAAAGAAAGCACCACTTGCCCCACGGTGGGCGCCAAATTGTTTTGGTAAAAAATGACTGAAGCAATTAAGTGATCAAATTAGTCAAGTGAGGTAGTGTGCTATGAAAGCGTGTTGAAAATATGCTGATTAAGTTGTTTGCAAAAACAATTTCCAGGATACGGCTCAGGATATTGAGCTGTATCTATGATCAAACTATGAGCAAAAAGTAAAGGGGGTGACACGAGATATACGAGAAAGCCCTTGATCAATCTAGATCGCCGGCACAAAACCTCGGGAGCTGACAATCGCAGCTGCCTTGTTCTTCTTATTGCTTTAAACGTCAGGATACAGTGCAGGATATGGCTCAGATCAATGCTAAGTGGTACAACGATTACAAGTGTTGAGTGTTTGTGCGTAATAGAAAGAAAAAAAGAAGTGTGAGTTTGAGAGTAGAGAGTGAAGTGTTTGTTCCTATCGATCTGGCCTTCTATTTATAGTTACAAATAACAAACTAACTTTCCTATTATTCCGGGATGCTGGGAATATTCCATTCTGAACGTTGGGGGACTCTTTTAACTTGTTTTCCACGTGCATATTAACTATAAAACCGGGTCTTCAGCTCATATGACCGTTACAACGTCAATAGCATTGACCAGCATCCGATATTCTCGCGGAATATGCCTTTCTTCTATTCTGACCGTTACAAGAGCTATTCTTCCGCCATCAACATCCTTATCCTGGCCAATTTGAGCGGGTCTTCAGGATGACTTAGTTCTCATGAACGTTAGTCCCTTGTAACCAACGTTTACAAGCAAATTGTTAGTAATAGTCAGGATACTGCCTAAGGATATTACCAATATCCTGATACGGTATCCTGATCATATACAACTAATAAAAAATCAAGATACAAAGTCAGGATATGGGCTCAGAATTTCACCCATAACAATTAGTATCTTCGAAAAGTCTTTATGGAACTTAGAACCTGTTGGTGTTGTATTCTGAATACGAAGTCTATGTTATTGGGGTTAAATCAATGTTGTTGTAATGTTTCAAAACCTAATCAATGGATGAACATCTTGGATTTATCATATAGTGTTTGTTATGATTGAATGCAATGATATTAAGCAAGTCACACCAAATCACGCTTCCGCAAAAGTCAGTGAAGAAACACTAGATAAATGACCGGAATCAAATTATCTAGAGGGTTAGGTTCTGCATAAAAGGGGGTGGTTCTCTCTCGTTTGATTTGAAGGGATCGATCTTTTTCTCCGGTGAACACTGCAAAACAGAACACCGTTAGCCTTCTCATGGGGAAAAATGGAGGTTTTCTCCGTGACCCGACTTCGGCGTGAGAATAAGTATGTGTTTATGTAGCAGAAGAAGTATTGGTGAAGTGTTTGTAACTTGAAGTTCATACCTGAATTATTCTTATATTTATAGCCGGGAGTTTGGGCGGGAAAACTTGTTGATGAAATATTAACGGAAGATGCTAACCCCGTAAGCGGTTACCTTTCCTTCCGTTAATCTTCTTGATCTGACATGAGTACACACGGATCGCCATTCAGATCCACGGCTGGGGAATTGCCACGTGGAAAGTGGGCAAGTGGAGGTTTTCCTCCAATTCCATGCCATCATCCGGTGTGACTCCTTATCGTGTGGCACCAGACGGTTATAACCGTCTGGTGGTGCACGATTGAGCCTTCTAGAAGGTTACTGCCATAATCCGGTGTGACTCCTTATCGTGTGGCACCAGATGAGTAAATAATATCCAAGTCTGGGTATTATTAAGCGGAAGTGTTAAACTAGGATTCTTATCCTTTATTTGTTATGGAGGAAGGCGCAAGGATTTATTATATTCCTTTTGGCGCGCGGGTGTTACATGCTGTCTTTCTCCTAAAAGAGAGCTAAGAGATGAGGTTGTGGTATGGTCCCAAGTACTTCTAATGAGGTTTTTGGGACCTTACGCCTTCAAGTCCCCTAGTCCAGTGTTGTACTTATGCAAATAAGTGGAGCACTGGACTTGTAAGGGAGGTGCTTTTTACTGTAGAGTTTTTGACGTGAAGCTGAAGAATCATTTTAGAGAGGAGATTCATTAAGATTTTTTTTGGGGGAATTCTTGAATTTCCCTCTGTGGATATGACTTTCTTTAATCATGATCTGACGTTTTATTACGTCACTTGCAATAAAAAATGAATATACGCGATACTTTTCTTCCTTCTTGCCTTGGGATATGCATCGACGCTTGTCAGGCTTCATTTATTGAGATATGACATTTTTCTCTGTGGCGCCGTTTAGAAGAAATGATTTGACAGTTAATCATGATAATCTCCTTTCCCGTAGCCGGCACTTCTATATATACCTTTCGATGGTTTTGAAATCTTTGCTTGATTTGGAAACATGAAGACTAAGCATTCTTTTCGTACCCGACGATTGTTGGAGATTTTGAGGATTTACGAGGCCGCCGAAGGCCTCCTATTTCTTGTTGATTCACCACCACTGGTGACTGCCGGTGACGAAAGGCCTTGCAATTCCGTTCCCTCTACAGCTGTGGGTTTTGGCTTCAAAGTTCTCCGGCCACAAGACGCTGCTGATGGAAGGGTTGATACATTATCTGTTGATGATTTAATGGCACGGTTTCCGACCCTTTAGAAAGGTGGATGCCTGCTGGTGTATCAACGGAACAGACGTCGTTCAGGTCAGATACCGGTTGCTGACGATGAGCTTGCTGCTGATCTTCGTCATTAGGTTGCGTTTAGGGGGGATGGTATATACCTTTTTTGATGTTTGTAGGTATGTTTATTTTGCTACTGGTATTTCGAAAGAAACACTGTTGTGTTCTTTGTAAGTTGTTGTTTAAAGTGCTTTTGTTGCACTAATGATATATATTTTTGATGCACTGTCGTGCATGTATGCCTTGGTGTTTACTATTTTATGTTTGGATTACAATATGTTGCATATGTTTAATTGCTTTGAGTAGGTAGAGCGAATGAGAATGGTATTGTGCTCATGTGTGAACGTATGTCTAAAATGCGCGCGAGGGTTGTGCTTATTTAGACTGTTCATGAGGCGTACAATGTTTACCATATTGTTTTCGTGTAAACCAAAAGAATTATATGCAATTTGTAACAAACAATAACATGTGTAAGGATAACTTTTGCATTAATAGGGCGCAGGGCCAAAAATACAAAGTGAAATAGAAAAATACATTGCCTGTATAGATCTGCTTTGATTGAATAGCTCGGCTATATATAACACCTACGCAGCTGCTGCGCGTTCCAGGTGCGGAGGACGGGTGTTCCGTTGATTCTTTTTAGGGTGTATGCCCCTTTGCCTTGGAATTCATTGATAATGTATGGTCCTTCCCACTTTGGCGCTAATTTCCTGGTTTTTCCGCATTAGAAGCTTCATTGTCGCGCAAGACGAAGTCTCTCGGAATGAAAGTATATACACGTACGCGTGCGTTGTAGTACTTTTCAAGTTTGGATTTGTACCTTGCCTCTGTGACGGCGGTGTTTTCGCGCCTTTCTTCAAGAAGGTCTAAATCCATTCTTCGTTCCTGTTCGTTGTTTTGCTTTTCCATGGCTAGCATGCGCGGCAATGGAAGGCCAATTTCGGCAGGGATTACCGCCTCTGATCCATAGACAAGACTGAATGGGGTTTCCCCCGTGCTAGTCTTTGGCATGGTACGATGGGCCCATAAGATGCTGGGGAGCTCATCGACCCATTCTCTGCGTGCTGTCCCGAGTCATGCTTTTATGCCATCGACAATCTGTACGTTGACACTCTCAACTTGGCCGTTTGCTTGTAGGTGCACCACAGAGGCAAAGTTGTGTTCGATCTTCATTTCTTTGAACCACTTCTGAAGATCTTCCGAGGCGAAATTGGTGCCGTTGTCGGAGATAATACGCAATGGTAATCCGAATCTGCAAATAATATGTTCCAATATGAATTTGCGGATTACCATTGCTGTGGTTGAAGCTAATGCCTTGGCTTCGACCCATTTTGTGAAATAATCTACTGCTACGATTATGAATTTTACGGCGCCTGGCGCGTCAGGGAATGGGCCAACAAGATCAATGCCCCATTGCTGGAAGGGCCAGGCGGACGTGACCGGAACGAGCAGATTTTTTGGATGGTGTGTCTTTGGCGCGTGGCGGTGGCAAGCTGTGCATTTTCGTAGTAACTCTACCGCGTCTACGTGCATTCCCGGCCAATAGTAGCCCGCATTCATTATTTTTGCCACTACCATGCGCGGTCCGGTGTGTATCCCGCATAAACCTTCATGGATTTCCCTGACTAAGTACTGTGCGTTTGTTTTATCAACACAGCACAGTAGCGGTCCCATGAATGACTTTCGGTACAGAATCCCATCCGCCATTTCATAGTTTATTGCCTTGTTCTGGATTTTTCTAGCTTCTACCTTTCCTTCCGGAAGTTTCCCATGTTGTAGATACAAGATGATCGGGGACATCCAGGATGGGTTGCCGATCTCTATGACGTTTACTTGTTTGAGAGGGACAGAAGGATTGGACAGTACCTCGATGCGCACCTCTTTTGCTAAGTGTCTGAAGCTGGTGGCGGCCAATTTGCTTAGTGCATCCGCGTGCTTGTTTCCGCTTCTGTTTATATGATTAACCTTGAACGTTTGGAATTGGGCTGATTAACATCCGCGCTTGTTCTAGATACAGGGCCATAGCTTCACCTTTCGCATCGTAGTGCCCATTAACTTGCACAGCCACTAGTTTTGAATCAATGTTAGCTTCGAGGTTTCTTGCTCCCATTTTAAGTGTTAAACGAAGGCCTGCTAGAAACGCTTCGTATTCTGTTTCGTTGTTCGTGCTTTGGAAATCCAGGCGTATCGCGTATGTAAGTTCGTGATCATCTGGGCTGACCAATCCGAGTCCCGCGCCTGCTCCATCGTCATTAGAAGCTCCGTCTGTGTGTTGAGTCCAGACCCTATCGTCGAAAACGGGAACAGGGTTCTGGATTGCTTCACATTCTTGGACTTTGTCTATGGGGACTTCTGTGGCAAAATCTGCTAAAACTTGCCCTTTGATTGCTGGTCGTGGTCTGTATAGGATATTGTATTCTCCCAGCTCAATAGCCCACTTAGCTAACCTCCCCACAACATCGGGTTTGGATAGAATTTGCCCCAAGTGGTAATTGGTGAGAACTGTGATGACATGGCCGGAGAAATACCGGCGCAAGCGCCGTGATGCATGTACCAGAGCGAGGACCAGTTTCTCTATCATTGAGTAGCACGTCTCCGAGCCAGTGAGCATCTTACTTATATAATAAATTAGAGTCTGAATGTTCTCTCGTTCCACCATTAATACTGCACCAACCGCTACTTCTGCGGCAGATAAATACAAAATCAGTGGTTCTTTTTCCCGCGGTGCTGTCAGCGTTGGCAGTTGAATTAAACATTCCTTCATTTGCTTGAAGGCTGCTTCCGCTTCCTGTGTCCACTGGAAGTGGGTTTTTTTGGCGCAGTTGCGCAGTGTGCTAATGAACGAGTAAGACTTTGCAGCATGATTTGCTAGGAATCTGTTTAAGGCTGCTAGTCGTCCTGCGAGTCTTTGCATTTCTTTTAGTGTTGCAGGTGATGGCATCAGCTGGATAGCTTGCACTTTCTCCGGGTTTACTTTGAAACCATCTTTTGTTACTATGAAACACAGAAATTTTCCCTCTTCCATCCCAAAAGAACACTTCGTTGGGTTGAGCTTTAAGTTTACGTTGCGCAAAGAATCGAACGTGCGCTGAATATTTGCGAGCATTGTTTTCTCTTCATGACTCATGATGATGAGGTCATCCATGTATACCTCGACTGTTTTACCAATGTCTTCCCCGAAGACTGTATCCATTAAGCGATGGTAAGTAGCTCCTGCGTTGCGGAGGCCAAAAGGCATTTTTGTGTAGCAAAAGATGCCCTTGTCCGTGCGGAAGGCAGTCTTGTCCTCGTCCTCCTTTTTCATTTGGACCTGGTGATAGCCCTTATAACAATCAAGAAAGCACTTCCAACGAAACGATGCTAGAGAGTCAACTTTTTTATCTATCTCAGGAAGCGCGTAGCAATCTTTCGGGCATGCTTTATTTAAGTCTTTGAAGTCGAGGCACATTCGCCATCTGCCACTGTGTTTTTGAACCATCACTGGGTTGGAGACCCAGGTGTGGTACTGGACTTCGCGTAAGATTCCGGCTTTGAGTAACTCTGTTACTTGTTCGTTCATTGCTTCTACTTTTTCAGCGCTGAGGCTGCGTCTTCCCTGCGCGACAGGTTCTGCAGAGGGCCGGATGTTCAAACAATGTTGCGCTATATCTCGCGGAACTCCAGTCATGTCCACTAGACACCAAGCGAATATGTCCTTATTGTTGGACAGTAATTCCTTTAATTGTATTCGTATTATTGGTGAAATGGTGTGCCCTAGTAAGATGGTCTGTTCTGGATATTCTTCGTTTAGGACCCATTTCTCCGGCTCATTTGGTGCTGAGGGTTTTGCCACTTTTACTGGTGGCTCGTCGTCAACGTACATGACCTCCTTTCTTGAGTACAAAATTGCGACTCCAGTTTCTGTTGGAAACCCGCATGCAGCATGTGGAATAGAAGTGATCATGCTGAATTCTCTTTGTGACCTTATTCCGAGCAAGACATCGTGGCGCGATGTTGCTGGCATGACCATGAAATTTACTGTGACTGTGCGCGAATGCTCACCATCTGATAGAGTCACAGGAAATGCAATTTGCCCTAACGGAAATACAACTTCGTTGCAAAAACCGGTGAGAGGAAAATCAACCGCTAGGCGTACTTTGTCCTCTGGATCGAGTTGTTTGAAACACTGCTCGTATATGATATCCATCGAGCTTCCTGGATCTATAAACATATAGTCCGTTCTGTAGTGGCCGAAGATGCCAGTAATAATTACTAGTTGTTCTTCCAGGGGGCCTCCAGGGACAACAGGAAACACAACTTGTTGTTCCCTCCAATGTTGATTATGGTTTCGTTTATTTGGCCTTCGTGAAGGGCCTCCTTGTACCATTTGTATCTGCTTTGGTTCGGCTGTCTGATTGTTGATATCCTCTGATTTTTGGATTATCTCAGTATGACTGTTAGATTGGATCTCCCACTGGCCAGGTATCTGTGGGTCCAATACTACAGTGTCAATTTTATCCTTGCTTTCTTTCAGAGTATCAGATCTGATGTGTAACGACCCAGATCTGTTAATTTGTGTGAAAATTTGGTTTATGGCAACCTGGAATCTGCCGAACCAGTATTCTGGAGCTCTTTCTAGGAGTTGATCTGAAGAGTCATTTTCTACAGAATGACCGTTGTTTTTGTTGATTCCCATGATTCCGTTGATCTGGGTATCTTGGGTTGCAAAACCCTCGAATTCAGATCGAGGACTTGATGGGTGGAGTGATGAATTCTCTGTCATGTGAAAACAGAGAACGAGGTGAAACAAATCGAAACGAGACAAAACTGATAAAACAGAGAAATCGGTGGGCGCCAATGAAGAAACACTAGATAAATGACCGGAATCAAAATATCTAGAGGGTTAGGTTCTGCATAAAAGGGGGTGGTTCTCTCTCGTTTGATTTGAAGGGATCGATCTTCTTCTCCGGTGAACACTGCAAAACAGAACACCGTTAGCCTCGTCACGGGGAAAAATGGAGGTTTTCTCCGTGACCCGACTCCGGCGTGAGAATAAGTATGTGTTTATGAAGAAGAAGAAGAAGAAGAAGTATTGGTGAAGTGTGTGTAACTTGAAGTTCATACCTGAATTACTCTTATATTTATAGCCAGGAGTTTGGGCGGGAAAACTTGTTGATGAGATATAAACGGAAGATGCTAACCCCGTAAGTGGTTACCTTTCCTTCCGTTAATCTTCTTGATCTGACGTGAGTACACACGGATCGCCATTCAGATCCACAGCTGGGGAATTGCCACGTGGAAAGTGGGCAAGTGGAGGTTTTCCTCCAATTCCATGCCATCATCGTGATTTCAGGGAGGCCTGAGATGATGACACGTGTCCCAGATGGTTATAACCGTCTGGTGGTGCACGATTGAGCCTTCTAGAAGGTTACTGCCATAATCCAGTGTGACTCCTTATCGTATGGCACCAGTTGAGTAAATAATATCCAAGTCTGGGTATTATTAAGCGGAAGTGTTAAACTAGGATTCTTATCCTTTATTTGTTATGGAGGAAGGCGCAAGGATTTATTATCTTCCTTTTGGCGCGCGGGTGTTACCTGCTGTCTTTCTCCTAAACTCTCTTTGTAGGACCAGTTGCGTGGCCGCGCGAGGCTAAAAGAGAGCTAAGAGATGAGGTTGTGGTATGGTCCCAAGTACTTGTTATGAGGTTTTTGGGACCGTACCCCTTCAGTCAGGGTGTGACAGTTTGGTATCAGAGCCTCGATTGTAGCGAACTAGGATTCCTTCTCGAGTCTAGACTGCAATCATTAGGGCTCTCATGAAAATATATTTACAACATGTTTTCATGGCATACACAAAATGCCCGAAACCAAGAAACAAAATAATTTTTATAAAGAAAATACACAAAGCACATTTCAAGGTTTATGTTTGTGGTTCAGTCTAAGAGACTGGGTGGTTCAGTCTGAGAGACTGGGTGTTTCAGTCTGAGAGGCTGGGTGTTTCAGTCTGAGAGACTGGGTGTTTCAGTCTGAGAGACTGGGTGGTTCAGTCTGAGAGACTGGGTGTTTCAGTCTGAGAGACTAGGTGTTCAGTCTGAGAGACTGGGTGTTTCAGTCTGAGAGACTGGTTGGTTTAGTCTGGGAGACTAGGTGGTTTAGTCTGAGAGACTGGTTGGTTTAGTCTGGGAGACTAGGTGGTTTAGTCTGGGAGACTAGGAAGGATAGAAAGTTTCTTGAATTGTCTTTGCTTACAATACACTAAGTGTTAGTGATTACTATGGATATACAAGCTATGATTATTATGTACCGGGACACATGTCACCTTCTTCAGAGAGCGAGTTTTCAGACGTTGACGACCCTATGGCCACCACCACAAATAATGAGATTGCACCTGCGCCGGAGATGTTTACGTCAGACACTAAGAGTGACCCTGACATGCTGACCAAAGACGAGGTCGACTTTCGACCGTTCGTGCTACCAGACTTTGGTGATGATTTACCCTTGTGGATGGCTTCCCTGACGAGGATCCTTCTGTCATTCCTGTTTCGGTCCATGACCACCTCATCACTGTTCATTCCGATGGTGAGCCCATCCTAGCTCAAATCCTCGATGCCGTACCTCTCATGGTCATTCCTCCTGAGGATCTGCCATTTCGACGATTTGTTTGATGATGACGTTGATTTGTTAGTTGATGATCCTCTTATTAATGCCCAGGGTGATGGAGAGATAGCTGAGGATGGCGTTGCTATGCTACCTCATGAGATTCCTGCCATTGAAGTATTCTCTGCTTCCATTTTACATTCGATTTCAGTCTCCTTTGAGTCTGTAACATCTGTAACCTTACAGACGGCCGAACTGCAGCTTTCTACTACTGACTCAGACGACGACACCGCTATGACTGCTGCACTATCACCTGCTCGAGATCCCACACCTTCACACGACCCAGAGCCAGCTCCAGTTCCTTTTGGGTCAGCCCGATGTTGCACCTGCTGATCCTGACCATGCTTCTTTTGGTTTACCAGACATTGCACCCCTTATACCTGATCCAGTTCCTGCACTTGTTGATTCTCTTTTGTTGAGTTATTTATTCCCCCGCCTGCACCCGCTAATGTTGCTCCTTTTCCCCCTATGGAGACCGACGTCCATTGCACCGACATGCCTATCGCTTTCTTTCAGGACATACCCACACCCAGGAAAGGTACCCCAGGTCAGCACCCGCATGACGATCCTTTTGCTACAGCAACATTTTCTCCGACCTCATAGGCTGCACCGTTTGCTCCATTCGTTTCTTCACCGTCGGACGAGCCATTCCGATAGTTCCTACCATACATTATGTTGATTTCAGACCCCTACCATCCCTCACATTATGGAAACTACACACGGGATGAGTTGCTCCTGTCATATCAGCTATAGTTTGAGGTTTTGAGTCACAGAGTTTTTGGAGCTTGAGCTGACACCATGTCCACCACCCTGTCTATGCCAGTATACTATGATCCTCCACATTCATCACTGTCTCCTTTGCACTCTCACCTGCTGCTATTACATCTTTCTTAGGTTTTGATACTCGTTTCTTTACTATCGAGCAGCAGATCAGTTAATTTCTTCGACGTGTATACGAGCTCGAGAAGAAGCTCGCAGATGATAGCAGTTTGCCTTTCTTCCCTTCTCCACCTTAGTCACCAGTATAGAGGTTTATGGTTTTATGCGGATTGCATTACTTTTGGGTAAAGACACTACCGATGAGCCGAGATTGTGGAGACTTTTGAAGAACACTTTTAATCACGTGATATTGATACACTGATAGACTTATTGGACAAGGGTAGGGTGACCCTGTGTCCCTTTTGATGTGATACACTTTGTAGACAATGTGATTGTGGTCGGAAAATAATGAAAGCTCAATCATCATATTCCCCATTAAACATGTAACGATACTTTGTGGTCAATGACTAATGAAAGCTCAGTCGCTATGTCCTCACTAAGCACGTTGTTGATCTGCGTGTTTGTGCTATAATTGTGATGCTACGTGCTTGCTTGTTATGTTCTCATTATATATGTTCCCATCTACAAGTTGTACAATAATGGTGACGTTATATGATTGCCTATATACATATGTATACGCACCTCCTAGGTCTTAATCGTTAAGTAGAGGCTTATATGCCTGTGTCTTTAATAAGGCCTAATCTAACAAATCTTCTTCTTAGAAGATGTCGATTCAAAGGAACACCGATACCAACAACCCTCTGCCGACGACACAGGCGGAATTACAAGAGCGCATCTCATAGGCCATCGCACAGCACGAGGCCCTTTGCTCTGAACGCAGCGGAGGTACCTCAGGAAATAACCCACCCAACGGTAATGTTTAGTCACTTAAGACGCATTACAAAACGTTTGGACATTTCCAAGGGTGCTTTGCTAATGCCTTATGTGAACGATGTTGCTTATGTCGCAGGCTGCACCTACAAGCAGTTCTTAAGCTACAAGCCCCGAGTTTTCGACGGCACTGGGGGTGCCGTAGCCTTCGTGCGTTGGGTTGAGAAGACGAACTATGTTTTGCGATTAGATAAATGCGCCCCCCCCCCCCCCCCCCGAGCATCAGGTCACGTACATAGGTGGACTGTTTCTGGATGGGGCTCTGTCATGGTGGAACCTTCAGGTTCAGACATTGGGCGAGACAGCTGCGTATGCTTTGACTTGGGACGAACAGAAATAGTTGATGGGTAAGAGATATTGCTCCAGGGCAGAAGTCCAAAAGTTGGAGACTGAACTTTGGAACTTGAAAATGGAAGGCCCAAAGATAGCCGAGTATGTGCAGAGATTTCATGATTTATCGCAATTTGTTCCATATCTGGTGGAACCAGAGTTTAAGAGGATCGAACGCTTTATTGGGGGATTGGCACCTCAGATTCTAAGTCTGGTGACAACATCTAAACCTCCAACAATCACCGATGCTATTGACTTAAGTGTAACGCTCACTGAAGAAGCGGTTAGACTAGGAAAATTTTCCACCTCGGAGAAGAAAGAGGAGATTCCCGTGGAGACATCTGGAGATAACAAGAGCAAGCTCGCAAACTTCAAGAAGGGTACTCGGGCGAATAACAAGAAGAAGGCCAAAAGGGAAAAGAGTATATGGGTCTCCTACCTAAGTGTGACAATTGTCTACGTTACCATGTTGGGCGATGTAAATATGGAAAGTGTGATAACTGTGGCAAGAGGGGGCATCCCAAGGAGACTTGTAGGCAGGGTGTTGAACGTAGAAATGGAGGCCAAGATGGTAGCAAGAATTACAAAGGAAACAACGACAACAACGACTATCAAGTCAGGAAGAGTGACAAACAAAAACGTGCTCAAGGTTGTTTTAACTGTGGAGACAAAAGGCATTTCAGAAAATATTACCCTAAAAACAATCAGGCACAAGGATGAAGGCTCAATAGCGGAGCTAGGGAAGTACGCCAGGATCCAAACATGGTCATCGGTACGTCCCATATTAGTTAACGTTATGCATCTGTGCTACTTGATAGTATTACAAATTTTAGCTTCGCATCTCTAGAGTTTGAGAGTATACTTGGTTTAGTAGTAAGTAAGTTAAATAACCCGTACTCGATAGAACTAGCTAAAGGGAAGCTTCAACGTGGTAATTGGGATGGATTGGTTGTCGAGCAATCAAACGGAGATTGTTATCCGCATCCCGATGGCGAACGAAGAAACGATCGTGATTCCTGAAGCAGGATACGCCCCTACAGATTATCAGTCGTTGAAGACACGGAAATTTTCGCGCAAAGGATGTGTTGCTTTTCTTTGGCTCATGTCGTGGACAAAGAAGCCGAAGAACCTAAGCTCGAAGATATCCCTGTGATAAGGGAACATTCTGAAGTCTTCCTCGAAGACTCGCCAGGATTACCGCCCCAACGAGAAGTCGAATTCCATACTGACTCTGTTCCAGGCACCGCGCCTGTAGCCAAGGCACCCTATCGACTTGCACTTCCTGAGATACAAGATTTGTCAACGCATCTTTAGAAGTTGCCAGATTGGGGATTTATAAAGCAAGCTTTTTGCCTTAGGGAGTTCGGTACTGTTCATCAAAAAGAAGGACGATGATTTTCAAATGAGCATCAACTACCAAGAGCCGAACGAGCTAACAAACAAGAGTCGGTAACTCTTGCTGAGGATTAACAAATTATCTATTTAACTAACTGCAAGGATCCAACTACTATCCCAAGATCGGTCCTCGATCAGGTTATCGCTAGCCGCGAATTCAGGAAGAGAGTTTACCAAAGTACAGTGAGTCAACAAGTTGTTCTTAGACATACGTTAATATTGTGTTTTCCACACGATGCACAAAACAGTTGCACACAAATACAAAACTTTGAGAACCTAGAAAACATGTACATAAGACCTTCGGGAATCTAGGTCAAAACTCATTAAAGGCTATCACATAGAAACTACGTCTATTAACTCAAGCAAACCCCATTATTCTGACACATACGCTATTTCAGTTAGCCGAACCAGTAAAGTACTCAAATTCTTATATTGAAATTTCCGCTTTTGCTCCAAACAAGTAGAATTTTGCATCTCTACTTCTCCTAATGATAGTTGCAACATAACAATTTTCTTCATTAAAGCAAACACTCCTTTGCCTCGATACTTGATCCTTTCTTCATTATAGCAAATACTCATTGTTTCATTTCTTGGAAAGTCATATGTTACGCATGCACCATTTGTTATACATGTGGTTTCGCTTCGAATAAACGCTTCATTGAAGTTCAAAAAAAAATTATTTGCTAAAGCAAATTTTCGATTTGTGATTCGGATAACCTACATTATTGTAATTGTTGGCTCCTTTGATATCAAGCCAACACACTTCCTTGAAACTTGTTTCTTTCAAGTTACATTCATGGTTTATTTTGTAACCATGCCGAGGTTTCCTTGTCGATACATACGTTTATTGTCAGATTGAGCTGAAACCAAGTTCAATTGCTTGAACTTGTCCATTTCGCATATTCAATTTAAGACGTCATATGATGTATTGAGAGCATCATATTCAAATTTATTGTTGCGAAGGTTCTTTTGTTTCGAGTCGTAGTAGACTTGTTTGGTCTACGGCTCCATTAAATCATTTATCGATTTCGACACCTTGTGGTGATGTTTTTCACGAAATTGAAGCCTGCGCTAATTTCGTTACGCACCCCATACACGGATCTAATTGTCTATTTATTGACTAGCTCTAAATCTGTTTTGTTTTATCATGATTAAAGCAGTCTTAACACAATTGTGTGTTAAGACAATGGTACATAAATTCATTCTATATCACAGTGTACCTCCAAAATGGTTCTTTCATTATCAATCAAATGCCTTACGGAATTTATTGCCTTTTCATCTTCGATCTAAAACAGTAGTTCTTGGTGTTCTATATTCAATTGAAAAACCCTACAATACCATTTGAATCAAATTTACAGAATTGCTTCATTACACTTTCATTGATTTCAAACACGGTAAACTTGTTCGGTCACTGCTATTATTGAATTATGTCATTACGACACCTTGTGGTGTCGATACAACTTGTAGCTTGTGCTAATCATGGTCAACCGTTTCACTCGAAACTACACATACTTTTGTTTGACCTGTCATTTAAACATTCTTAATGCAACTACGTATTGAGACAACAATACACCATTCCCGATTGAAATTCCTTTCGGTGTATTCTCGCGATTCAATAATGTCAACACACTAATTTTAACCATTTATTTATTCGAAAGATGACAGATCATTTTCTTGTTACTATCATATTCGAGTTGTTGATTTTGAGTTCATATAGCGGATGCTATTGTTTATGAAAACTCATTTGCATATTGTGACCAATTGTTTGAAATTCTATTGGTTGAAATTCTTTTGTTGCACCCTTGTTGACTAGATTACACCAGACTTGTCACACCCCGATATTTCCACATATTACCGGTGGGGAGTATCGTGACGTAGTTGATATCATCATAGTCAAATAATCACAGATCAATGCACAGCGGAAGTCTTAAAGTAAAATATATTACAAACCGAGTGAAATTAACATACATATTACAAATGGAATGTAAGAGGATCCACAGGCGGATCTTAAAACAGAAATATAACACTGTTCAACAGACTTTAGGCATTTAGAACTTGCAAGATTCCCTATTAACGCCCTGAGCTCCCAGCCAATTTACGTACAGTACCTGTCACTTAACCTTTTTTGGAAAATATGTCAATTTACACTGGTAAAAACAATTAACTGGCTCTTTTGAAAATGTTTAAGAAAATTGATTTGAATGCACAAGGCACAAAAATTCTTTTATAACTTGGGACAATTATATTAATAACAATCTTGCATCAGATTTACATGTTTGTCCAACATTTAGGGCCGGTGATTATACAAACCGATCAAGATTAATCGACCCACCACAAATATAACTCACAAGAAGATACCCTTATGAGTGAGTATATCTTTTACATACGCAACAGGAGGTGTTATGCCTACACCTTGTGCTTAAGTTGTGGCCATTCACTTTTTAAATGAGCCAAGGATATCCAGGACACGGTCATTAACCCCCAATGTTATTTGTTATCAAGCAATACTGATTCAAAACGGGATTATGCAATTTAATCATCTCCGATTAAAAGGTTTCTACACCCGACCAAGCGGTATTTTTATAATACCGTATCCCAAGCCCGTATAAGGGAAAATAAGTTAAAAGTATTTACCTGAGCTTAAAAATGCAATTTATACTCAGCCGTATATTCTAATCAGCAAGCACAAGTACTTCTACCGGGGCTCTCAATCTGGAATGAAGGTTTTATTAACCTATTAGATTCCTAACGGGTCTTATTTAAGTTGAAACTTAGACCGGTTAGTTTTAAGGAAAGGTTTACGGTTCAAAACGCAAGATTAAGCGAAGACCGGAATAAAATGTGATTTACACCCAACAAGTATGGAGACTTGTATAATACGGGTAAACTAAACACATTCTAAAATTTGAAGTGGAAATGATAGGGTTTGACCCGTTTCGGTTAATTCATGTAAAATAGTTACATAAACCGTACCGAACACGTAAAATGCATAACGGGTATCCAAATGAGTCATGAACATGTTTCACAAGTTAATATGCCTTAAATATGTTGTGATATCAGTAGGATATCTTCCATTATGCCCAAAACGAATTTAAAATCAAATTAAGCCCCGAAAGGGCATTTTAAAGATTATAAAATAGGTTAAATGACAATCTGAGGTTCTGGTCTAAAATGATCAGTAAAAATATTTACTTTAATAAGTTATATCAGTAAAATATCTCACATATGTGAAATTTATCATTTATGGCCAAACTATGCACCGTAGGGGCATTTTGGTCATTTCACATATGCTTTAAGGGTTAATTTTGGAAATCCGAGTTCAAAACTTTTATTTACTGTTAAAGTATAAAAAATTATTCATAACATCAGTAGGTATCAAGCTTTAGGTGCCTAATATGGTTTTAAACCATACTATGCGCCTAAATCTCATAAAAGTCGGTATTTGACGATATTCGGTTTAAATAGCGGAAATCTGAGATTTTGACCTGCCTTTACAGTTTAAAATAACTTATTTATCATATAAAATTAGTAGAAAAAGGTTTGACATGTAAAGGATGTATAAAACTCATTTTATTAGCAAAAAGGGCGTTATCGTCAATTACTGAGCCTATGCGAGAACTCCATGTTATGATTATCTTAAAATTTAATAAAAATTTCCAAAAATTCCAAAATATTATATTACATCAGTAGATAAAAGGTTTGATGTCAAAATTTGGGTTTAAATAGGCTTTATGCCGAAAATGCCGTTTAATTAATAAAAAGCTTTCAATTTACGCTATTGCGCACAACTCCCATTTTAGACCACGAACTGATGTGAAATTTTATGGATATGTTCATAAATCAGTAATAAAGGATTTTGTCCTCTCACATTTTCAAAAATCTTGTTTTAATATCATAAGGGCATTATGGTCAATATTTAGGCATTAAACGGAAACATGCAATGAACTAGGATTTCTATGGAACCAAGTTGTATAACCTCAGAGGGTTATAGTAACCTATAATATGGTCCTAAAGGAACCCTAATGCATATCTAAACTAATCTAAATCGGGTCAGAACTGAAAGTCAAAGCAAAAGTCAACTTTTGCGACGTTCGGTTGCGAACCGAGCCTAAACTCAGAATTTGTCGGGTTGAACATGCTTAAACCTGTTCTTATATTAATTACCAAGTTATTTAAGTGTTAAAACATGTTCCATAACTTCTGTATTATTAGTTATGAATTTATTAGTAAATACTGACTCGTTTGACTTTTTATTAAGAAGTTTAACCCGACAATTGCTGAGTAAGCGTGGTAATTAGGAGGTGCCCTTTTGAGGGTTTGACACCTACCTAATTACGGTCACGTAGCCATGTTCGTTGCGAACAATGGCTCAACCGTTTAAAATTCAAAGCGTTTATCGAAAACGCTTGACTTTTTGGCTATAAACACTAAATAATATTAACTAGTCACGAAAGGACACTTACAAGGGTCCAATGGACTGAAGGAGGTTCTCAAACGAGCTTAATATCCTCTAAAAATCAGAGAGCAAGCAGATTGAAAGAAATGAGGTGCAAAGTGAGCCATGATCAAGGGGGTATATATAGGTTTTTGAGAACCGTTAAGATCGTTCATCGATAAACGAGCCTCAATCTGGACCGTACACTTCATACCCACTGATTTGGCAATCTATGGGTGCCCAAAAACCAGCTCCTAGTTTGATAAAACCAAGTGCTAAACCAGAAACCAGCTGTTGTTCAAGAAAATCTGGTTTTTGCAGGTCTGGGGACTCTCACGGCCCGCGTAGGATGAGTCCCCAGCCTTACACGGCCCGCCTAGCTTACACAGATCAGCAACTAACTTTTAAAAGTTACATAAATGGTCCCTATGAGCATATCAGGTCCTGTTTGGCATGTTTAAGGCCCGTTAAGCCATTTCCAAGGATCTACAATGATGCCTAAACATAGGGGACATAAAACATGCTCAAAAATATGGCGGATGTCGGTTCGTTTGGCCGTACGGTCATGTCGTTCGACTAATTACGACGAAACACGAACGGACGCAAAAAACGATCCAAATTACACGACGAATGGAATTTCATCATGCCAAACAATAAAATAAAATATTTTAATTCTTACATAAATTTTTGGATGTTCGGAGATATTCAGAACGTAAGATATGCGCGAAAATGCAAACTTGTGCACTTTTTGACGCTTTTAGTCCTTGTTGATCAAATAAGTTTATTTTTGCGCACCAAACACCTCTAAGCCTATTTCTAAGCTATGTAAAGGATATTTAGGGCATGTTTAACTTATGATCATATTCCGGAAGGTTTGATACCATACGAATCGATAGACTTTTGCAGTTTGACGCAAATAGTCCCTTAAATGCGCAAACTTGCGCATATCATCGTTCAATAGCATTGAAGCCTTATCTAATCCATATTAGGCATTCTTGGGAGTATTATTAAACATCACAATGCTTCGGGTTCGCAGAAAGATCATTCAGAGGTATAATTAAACATATTGACACTTTTAACCCCTTAAACTTGCAAAGTTGCGCGTAACTTCACTTATAGGCATAAAAGACCTTAATGGCCAATATTAGGCATTCCCGAGAGTGTAATAAAATATCATGAAGCTCCCGGTTTGTTAAAAGGTCACTTAGAGGTAAAAATTAACATGTTGACGCTTTTTACCCTTCATCGCCCAAACTTTCAATTAATTATGCAAACGACTACACTTGATCAACAAGTGGCCTATTTGTGAATATGATTACCATGTAATGTTATTCGGAGGCTTACAATAAGCATGTTAACATTTCCAGTCCTTCTATAATCAAAGTTTTCGATTTTTCAAAAAATTAGTCCCTTAAATTCAACGTTTGACTTTATTAAGGTTTATTATACGTGTCAATACATCATTGGACGTGATTTTACGAGGTGTTAAATCCTCACCCCCTTAAAAGAAATCTCGACCTCGAGATTTTCTAAAATAATGGAAGTACTTTCTGACGTATCATGGACTTAACCTCCATAGCATATTTGGGCCTCTAAGGGCATCTCAGTTAACCTATACAATAGGTACATACTTTCTTTCGGAGTTTCTTAACATGTCGATCCTTAGTCGATACGGGTTTCTCATCAAATCATAAATTTTCATTAATCTTCATATCATTATGTGATAATGCGTCTCGACCTATTGTCTAGCCATATCTTTAAATCACAAGCGTGGAACGCATTGCGAGCTCCACCAAGCTCCTTAAATAGGTTTTAGCTTATAAACTATTTGATCTTGATATATTCGATTTCCTCGAATGGTTCTATATGTCAAAGATTAACTAGCTTGACAAAATTAAAAATTCAGCACACCCTTCTTAGGGTTATACCTTCAATTGAACCTTATTCCTTATTAAGGACTTAAGAGGGTTGCGACTTTCATCAATCCTTAATTTTCCGCCGATTACTGGCAACTTTTAGATGATTACGAATTCGATTGATCTTATTCGTTGTTTCCAAGGAAATTTCAGGTCCTGCTAATTGGACTTACCAATCTTCTGTCTAACAATAGATGTTCAACATTCCATCTATACAAGGTCTCCAAAGGAGCAGCCTTGATACTTACATAACAATTATTATAGAAAATCTTATTTAAGGTGAGATGGTTATTCCAACCACTGCTTAAAACCAATCTTAAGGAATAGCTAATCCTTACAGCTAGTCGAACAAATCGACGATCCTGGGCAGCTGATGGCGATTCTTAATTGTTGCCTAAATAGGGCTGCGGTAATAAATGCGTAAGCAAGATGAACCGTCTTTCTTAATTAACAATACCAAACTCTCAGAATATTGAGTTAGGCTATATGAACCTCTATTTTAAAACTCACTTAATCAGGGTTTCGATTCTTCCAATGATGATACTAGCCGTCCTGGAGATTTCATAATAATGCAGCCCTAAGTGGGATATAAATCTTAACTCTACTTGCCTTTCAGGAGGTAAACATGGTAGTCCTTGGAGAAGATAATCAAGACGTATGGAGATTACTGAGATTTTCCAAATCTCAGGCTCTGGTTCATTTATCAATGCCTGTGTCAGATAAGTGACACATTTATGTTACGAGTCCACGGATTCCTTAATCAAAGACACTTACTTGATCAATTCCATTCTGGATATCTTCTTTGAATACCATTAGTTGACTTTAGTACCATATGACCATCGGAATATCTTTGTGGTTCCATGCATTAAACCTCCATACTGATCAGGCATGGAAGCAATCTATGGAACATATTAAGATACACCAATCCTCATATGGCGCTTTTATCATACCGCCTGGTATTCGCAATCGATAGAGATCAAAGAGATATCAACTATATATGCTGACGTACTTCATCTGGAGAGAGGGTACTCTAGAATTTACGACTGAAGATCTCTGACAGATACAGAAAAAATGGTTCCTATGATTTTTGTCTGTAAGTTTTACCTTACGCTTAAATTCTAGGTTTCTTATGGAAGATTTTAGAAGTTTGCTATACTTATGATTTATGAAGGATTTATTGGTACCCGAACCAAAATAAAACTCTTAGCATTTATATTACTGATAAATGATAAGCGCTTTCATTCTTAAGCTTTCTATCCTTAGCCACACTTCCCTTGGCATATTTAGGGCACGTAGTCTTGATGTGGCCTTTCTCGTTACAGTCGTAGCAGACTGCATCCTTTATGTCCTTGCAATTCAACGTTTTATGCTCACTTGATTTGCAGATCCCACAAGGTAGAGGTTGAGATTCAAATCTGCATTTCCTGTAATGGCGCTTCTTGCAGGTCTTGCATACAAGTTTCTTCTCGGACTTTTGTTTGTTCCTCTTAAGTTCAAGCTTGCTCTTTTTCTTAGAAGTCTGGGAGTTATCTTCCTCCCTTTTCCTTTTTAGTTCATTCTTTGCATCCAAGGTATAAACAAGATCCTTCTCGTGAGTAAGGAGGTGTGGTTTTAGATGGGATTTGGAGCAAGTAACATTGGGCTCTTTGAACTTTTTCACGGCCTTTCTCATAGCTTTTCCAACAGCTGCGTCAATCATAGCTTGGAGAATATCCTTGTCAATTTTGAGGTTCACAATTGTAGCATCATTAGCATGTGTCGCATCATCAATGGCGCCATCGGCGGTTGTCTTATCCGATTTTGTCATACTCAAGATTTGGTTCCTAACACCAAATGAAACAATTACTTAGTTGCAATCCAACAACCGCTATTCATCATCCTGATGGCCTTAACATATACTAAACATGGTATTATTAAACCATACAGGCTAATATAGTACTAACATTCTTAATGAACGTTATTTAGATATTTATATATCAATTATACTTAGCCTAGGCCATAAAAGACCATCAATGGCATTTAAGGTTTGGACCTAGTCCATCACCTTTTTGACAGGGGATCAAAAGGTCACATCTGTCTTTATTATATTGATGAATTTGGATAGCTTGAAAGCTTGCCATAAGGATATCAGAAAAGAGTAATTCCTAATAGATATAAAATATCTATCTAAGATTTGTTGAAGCAGTCTCTAAAGTATTATCGGCCAATTCCTATCTCGCTTTATATGTCTAGAGTCCTAATCAGGCGGAGACAACAGTTTACAACATTTATTGTCCACAATAGACTT
>JARYGA010032253.1:0-49940 GCA_030545235.1 Helianthus tuberosus
TCATAAAAATGAGAAAACTTATAAACCAAAAACTGTATTTGTTTCAGGGGCAAGTTCTGAAGAAGAAAAGAGCTCATTCTGGAAACAGACGAACAAAGAATTCCTTGCTAAGAAGCAAGAAGGAATGAAGAATGAAGCTGCTCAGAAGAATGAGACGAGATCCTGTTACCAATGCAAAAAAGTTGGGCACATTGCCTTGAATTGTCCAAAGGCAACCAATACAAAACAGGGAGTGTCTCATAAACTCAAAGAAAAAGTTGTTGCGAAAACTGAACCACCAACCAAACAATTCAAAGTGTTTAAAAATTCTACATTTGAAGTTGGTGAGAGTTCAAAACGTTTTTACAAGAGAAAAGTAAAACTTGACAACCACAAGTGGGTTGTTAAGAAATCAGAAAACAGTTCTGGCAATGATTCTGATTCGACAAAATCAGAGGAGCTACTTTTTGGCGATGAATCTGACTCGTTAAAGTCAGAGGAGCCACAAGTTGATCTAAAAGGAGAAAATTCAGTTCTGCCAATGGATGACGCAAAATTTCCACCATTGCTAGCTGAAAATTTTAAACAAAAAGTTGGAAAAGTTGAGATTTCAAATCAATTCTTTTCTGAAAAGAAAGAATTTTATGTTGAGAAAGCCTTTAACCCCAAAGTTCTAAATATTTTTGGAAAAATGGTTGACGGGATGGTCAAAGGGGTAAAGGAATTTTATGAAAAGAAAAAGAAAGGTAAGAAACTGAGTGAGGTTTACTCCGAAACTCCCAAGGACCGTCAGGCTTGGGAGAATCTCTATGAATAAAAAAGCCTGACTTGTCGGAGCTCCCAAGTTGGTAATCGTGGAGCATGAATCGACATCTTTCTTGTGAAATTGAAAATTGTCATATTTCATCTTACAAGTGGTATTGTTGATGAGAACCTACAAGTGGTTAATCAAGGTCATTAAGTTGAACTTGATTTAACTCTCATACAAGTGGTTTTTGAAAAACAAAATGATGAATCAAACCCCGATCTTACAAGTGGTTTCAACAAAACTAATTTTCCGGAAAAACCATTTGATTAAAACAAACTTAAGTGTTTTGAAATCATAATGGGAAAATAGTTTGTTGTCAGGGGGAGTTCTGATTATTTATGCCAAGTGAATTGAGAATTGAAGCAATTCACATCGGTTTGTAAAATTTTCTTTAAATGGTTTTGAATTTTAGGGGGAGTTAGAAATTTTAGAAAATCCAAAAACATTGGAAATTTTGAAAAAGTCAAAAACATGATAAAAATCAAAAAGAGTTTTGTTGTGAAAAAGAGGAAATGATAGTACATCAGTAGACAATTACAGTATGCTAAAGAATTGGAAAGTTAAAATGTGATAAACGGTCTCACTGATGATATGCCAGTAGGTTTTTGCACGCTTAGTAGATTGTTTTCGAGATATAAACCTAAATATCATACTTACATAACTCATGGGGAACATCTCTCGGATATATGGGTAACCCCCGAAATCTTGTTTGAAGGGCTTTATATTTCTGACATACTAGGTCTTTGTGCGTGATAATATCTGGGGTATTATACCTGGACTTCTGATTTTGCGGGAGCAATAGCCTAGTCCTCGTATAATACTTTGCATTGCTTTATTCATAAAGCCCACCCCCAGCATAAAAAATGATGAAACATTAAAAAATGCTAATCATGTGCCGTTGAAGAAAAAAATCCCCAAACGGGACACACCTAAAGTCGAACCATCATCTCTCTGATTTTGCGGAAGCAATAGCCTGAGCTCTCATGGTCTCGCATTCACCCATTTATAGATATCATTAGTGTACATTCACCTGTAAGACTGAATATAGGAGTCTGGATACAGGAGTATATTCTGAGGTGGGACATGCGAATAAGTTTAAGTCCATTAAAACACTAATCTCGTATCTCGAATCAGTTGAACTTTGTGTGAAAATTTAAGTGGATCAGTATACTGACAATCTAAGTTAATCGTTTAGAATTTAAAGTGTTTAAAGCTCAACGGTGCCAGTGATCTGTCTCAAAAACTGATATCATCCTCTTACACAAACTCACAAAAATATTGACTGTAAATATTTCTTTACTGTTTTTCTTTAAAAACAAAAATCCAAAAAGATTGTATTTTAGCATACAATTTTGAAAAATCAAAAAGATTTTATTACATCTTATTTTCGACAATTGATGTTGAAAAACTGATTTTCAAAATTCCGAGTGCTAAACATGATGAACAACAGGTTTGGGTGAGTTTGTTGAAAAACAAGAAAAATGATATTTTTACAAGTGGTCATCAGAGATTTTAAATGTAAAATCATTTTTTGATGATATCTACAAGTGATGTTTTTGGATTGATTTTACAAGTGGATAAGCAGAGATAATAAAATTATTATATCTTAATTTTGGGTAGAGTATATGCAGGAAAAGCTTGGATAGAGCCAGGTTCCAATTCCTGAGAATTTCCCGTCTAAATATATGCAGATTAAAGCCAGGTTCCAGATCCTGTGGCTATGGAGAGCTAGGCTACGGTCCTGAACTTGTGAAAGCTGCAAAGTGTGAGCAGAGTTTGAGCTAGGATTCGATTCTAGAACGAGAGCTATTCCAAACTGCGATCCCAGCTTATCGAAAGGGGGGGAGTCTGAAGACATTAAAGCCAGTTTCTGTTCCTGGATCTGTGTTCGAGATAGAAGCAGCTGATGCTGATGAACTTAAAGAATCAAGAGATCAGATCAAGAGTATTTGAAGAGTCAGGTTGCGATTCCGGGAATATTAGAGAGAGAAGAAAGAGATTGAGGATGCTTTAAAGGAGAGCGTGAAGACTGATCAAGATTGAAGACTTATCATTCTGAAGACTCGACACCGAAGACTTCGTCAACATCCAATGGGGAGTCTGGCGGTGCATATGTATGTCGACTTCGTCTTGTATGGAGTCATGTATTAAAATAGGATAGACTGGAGCTCGGTTTACGAGAAAAAAGGTTTTTAGGTGAAACAGACCAGTTCACACGAACTGGGATGTCCAGTTCATAGGAACTGGGATGTCCAGTTCATACGAAGTGGGTGATGTCCAGTTCATACGAAGTGGGTGTGTCCAGTTCATAGGAAGTGGATGTGTCTGTTGATGCAGATTTTGTGTCCGATGCTTGTCGAATAGATTAGTTTTATTTTACGCTGAATTTGTAATAGTTAGTGAAACGGTCTATCGAACGTGTATAGACCCGCTCGTTTGAAGTGGTCAAACGAGAGGGTTATTCGGTTGACCGTGTGTGTTTGCAAGACAAGGGGTGTGACTATAAATAGAAAACCCTTGCCATTTGCAACACGAGGAGATTTTAGGAGGTTTGAGACCTCACCGGGAGAGATCACCACTTGGTCTCTCCCTGGATGTATACTCCTTTGGTATTAGTTCGGTTATCATGTAATCGGGCCGATTTGTACTGTTATACTACCGGATTAATACAAAGAAGTTGTTTGTTTATCTCTAATCTCTCCCGTCTTGAACCGATCTCACACGAATCACGGTTTCGGTCACGAAACACGGTCCTACAATTGGTATCAGAGCCATGGTGCCCGATTTAGTAAATCTAACCGTTTACTAAGTCACATGTGCTCTAGATCTGTGATTTTTGTGCTTTTTGTTCAAGATGTAAAGTTGGGTGAAAATGAGAAAAACTCAGATCTGGACCCGAATATTCAGATCTGTGCGGAAACAAGTGTTCGGTTTTATGTTTTTCACCTATATAATCAAGTTATCATCATCAAAAATTGTATACAAAGTGTTTTCGTCAAATCTGCAAAATTAAACAGAGGCTGTGTTCTTGATGTTCTTGGCAGCTTCATATTTCGAAAGATGTAAGGGTGCTCGAAAGATCAAACAGATTTCGAAGGATCATCTTTACCCTCAACAACTTCGAAAGATCCAGCATATTTCGAAAGATCAGACAGTTTCGAAGGATCCAGAATCGAAAGATCAGACAGTTTCGAAGGATCCAGAATCGAAAGATCAGATTTCGAAGGATCACCCTCATCCTCAACAACTTCGAAAGATGATCCTTCGTAGATGTGTGTATCGAAAGATGATCCTTCGAAAAGGCCTTTCATCTTTCGAGTTTTGATAGTTGAATCGAAGTGAAGATGAGGTAGATGATGATGTTTGTGGCTGCTGTTGGTATGTACTACAGATGCTGTTAAGGTTTTGTTTCAGAGATTTAGGGTTTCATCAGATGTAGAACCTTCGATT
Source organism: Helianthus tuberosus (assembly GCA_030545235.1). Taxonomy (NCBI): domain Eukaryota; kingdom Viridiplantae; phylum Streptophyta; class Magnoliopsida; order Asterales; family Asteraceae; genus Helianthus; species Helianthus tuberosus. The sequence goes on from JARYGA010032253.1 coordinate 4,238, forward strand.
CAGCTTGAATATCCGCTACTGATTCCTCCATTGCAGCCTAAAATCAAACCCAAAAACAGATAAACTGAGCTGATTATGTGCCGATTCATGGCTGTGGGTCGTTGTAATCTGATCCAGAACATATCAGATTCAAATAGCAGGGTACCAGGGCTGCTGCAACTGTGATTTGCAGACCTTGGGATGCACGTTTGGGGGTTTTGGAGGTGTATATCGCAGATTGAGAAGAGAGATTTAGATGATGAATAGCGGCTGCACTTAATTTTTTTTTTTTGGGTTTCAGCTGGTATCATAGAGAGAGAAATGGTAGGTTCTGGATGAGGGAAGATGACTGATGTCAGCTGGGTTTTGAAAATGAATGTGTTCACTTTTGGCTAAGTGATCAAAGTCAACAAAAACAAAATTAAAAGTTGGGCCACCGTTGTTTCATTTGGGCTTGTTTGGAGGTGCATATGGGCCAATCTCTAAATAAGCATTAGTGGGTTGCAACTCTCATGAAATGATAAATCAGTTGAAATCCAAAATGTTGATATCATATTTGGAGGTGCATATTGGACTTTAAAAAAAAAATGGGGTCGGGCGTTCACGAAGTTTATTTGAATGGAGCTTCTAAATTTCAACATCAAATTCGTACGAATTTGGGAGCGCGCGGGATGTTGCAGCATGATGAAAAGAAAACAAAAGATGATGATACTTGATGGTTGAAAAATTGTGGGGTAGTCTCGGTTACCGATGCAAACGTAAAAAAAAAATGGTGACGCGACTATTATGGGCCAAAAACAAAACGGTATGTTCACTTCCGCACGTCAATGTTTATGATTGTTATCGGTTATTCGAAAATATTCGAAAGCATTTTGTTATTTGTCATATTCTCGCATTTGAAGACGAACGTATGAACCTAGAATGTCAATACCGGTCCTAACGAGTTTACAAAGTCTTTGGAGGGATACAAGTCGGATCCTACGGGGTACTAGGCGAAATTTCTTTATCAACTAGAATATGCAACGAAGAAATCTTTTTGTTTATTGTCATATTCTCGCATTTGGTAAGGAATGCATGAACCTAGAATGTCAATACCGGTCCTAACGAGTTCACAAAGTCTTTGGAGGGATACAAGTCGGATCCAACGGGGTACTAGGGGACGTTCTTATTCAACTAGCATATGCAAAGAACAAATTCATTTTCGTGATTTTTCGAAAAACCAAGAACATTCAACGAAGATTGATGACAGTTCCGCTTAGTGGAGGGAACTGGTGAACATTTGACGACAATTTCTTTGAAGTGGAGAGAATCTGTTAAGGTTTAGAGATTTTACCAAAGAAATGGGGGGATAAAGATTTTCAAATGTTGAATTTCTTCGGTAAATTTCTAAACGCAATCACAGGTGGTAGAGTTTGTGATTTTCTGGTGATACAAACGGTTCGGCGTGGAATGTTTTGCACATACACATATTTGAGGATTTTAATTAATTCTCCAGCCAGCGTGAAGGGTTTTGCACGGAAAAATACAGGTTTCTAAAGTCTACAGTAGTTACAAAAGCGCTGTTCACTGAAGACCTGGGGAATCTTTATGAAAGCTGATAGTTCAAGACTGAAGACCTGCAGGATTCGGTTTTGGGTTTGATGTTTCTTTGGGATTTTACAGGGATCTGGGGGTAACTCAATTCGTTGAGTTTGCAAACGATGTACTTGGTCTAGCTGACTTCCTGAGTACTGATGCTGAAGATCCGTAGTGCATTACGTGGTCAACTTCACAAAGGCGAGACAATGAGATCTGGATGTAGTTCAACTAAGCATGCTAGTTGAGCTTGCAAGGGATACACTTGGTCTAGCTGACTTTCCTGAGTGTTGATGCTGAAGATTAAAGTGCATTACTTGGTCGATTCCACAAAGACGGTTTACAGAAGACAGTTCACCAGAAATCTCTATCAATGTAGTATGCTTGTATGAAATAGAGTTCTTATGACAAGATCAAGACTTGATGCAGTTCTTAAAGATTGGAACCCTTATCAAATGCCGGTTGGAGTATTGGAAGATCAGCGGAAGATCGGTCAATTGAGGAAATTGCACAACACCCAACACGGATACGCGTACTTTAAGGGGGAAATATTTTACAAGGAGCGTCAAGATACTACTTACCTGGATCATCGGCCAAGGGGGAATTTGTTAACACAGAGAAGATGAATACTTGACTGAAGATCGATTGCAGTTGCATTTTCAGCATTCGACAGCAACGGACAAGGGGGAATTTGTTGATGCAGATTTTGTGTCCGATGCTTGTCGAATAGATTAGTTTTATTTTACGCTGAATTTGTAATAGTTAGTGAAACGGTCTATCGAACCTGTATAGACCCGCTCGTTTGAAGTGGTCAAACGAGAGGGTTATTCGGTTGACCGTGTGTGTTTGCAAGACAAGGGGTGTGACTATAAATAGAAAACCCTTGCCATTTGCAACACGAGGAGATTTTAGGAGGTTTGAGACCTCACCGGGAGAGATCACCACTTGGTCTCTCCCTGGATGTATACTCCTTTGGTATTAGTTCGGTTATCATGTAATCGGGCCGATTTGTACTGTTATACTACCGGATTAATACAAAGAAGTTGTTTGTTTATCTCTAATCTCTCCCGTCTTGAACCGATCTCACACGAATCACGGTTTCGGTCACGAAACACGGTCCTACAGTGTCCAGTTCATAGGAAGTGGCGTGCCTATAAATAGAGAGTCCAAGTCTTTCATTTGTAACTTTGTCATTCCGGTAGTGAAGCTCTGCCGAGGTGTCTCCTGACCGTGTAAAACTATCAAAGTTAATAAAAATTGAAATAAAAGCCGCCGTAGGTGGGATTTTTGAAATAAAGACAAAGTTAATAAAAATTGAGTGTCCATCATCTCTAGGGAGCATCTATGTTACTCGACAAGTGCTTTACAAAAGCAAAAGCAAGAAAAATTCAAATTTGATTAATAATTAAACATGATATAACTACCATTTATAAAACTAAAAAACATTAAATAACATAAGTAAATAGAAAAGAAACTAACCTTGAAACTTTGAAAGGTTGTTAATGGTGAAAATGAATGAAGAAGAATGAGGAAGTTGAATGAGAAAGATGAGGGAGGAAGATGAGAGGTTGAATGAGGAGATAAGGTTTTGTGGGGTGTTGAATGCAGCAATCTTGGATTGTTTATAAGACGGTGTTCAGAGACAACACCGTCTAAAGGTTGTAGAAGTTAGTATAAGACGGTGTTTAAGCATTAGACGGGGTTCTTTGACAGTGTTTAAAAGAGCAATTGGTTCTAAGACGGTGTTATTATTACTTTAACACCGTCTAAAACATATATTTGACACCGTCTAATGCTACATTTTGTAGTAGTATTTTCCCTGATTTTTTTTGCTTATATAAATATTTATATGGTAAACAATAATAATTAGCCTTTTGTAGATTATTTCCCATAGATTTGTGACGCAGCTGTCAATTAATTATGGTTTTCTTATTTTTTATCATGCATGCGTCGGAAATTTTTCACAAAATGTTGAAAAAAATTTTTGTAGGAAATTCGTCATAAAAGGGTTGGAATATGTGACGAAAAAGATTGTGAAGGAAATTTTTGTTGGAAATTGCCACCTTTTCTATTAGTTTTTAATCACTGCTTCTGAAATCATTTGATGATGGCACTGATTCAACTTGGCGTGCAAACTTTAGTTATGTGATCATTGCCTCTCAATTTCAGCGTCAAATTGTGTTGCTTCAAAACGTTGATCAGATGGTTGATATTCTTAATTAAATTGTGTAAACTGCTCTAATAAAATCATAGATGAATCTAATGAATAAGATTAAGATAAACGCAAATTAACTTTGATGTTTATTACAATATATACTAATACAAATAATAGTTATAAGTTTACTTTAAGAACTCTAGTTGGGGAACCAATTGTTCTTTGGAGATATACAAATTACTTTTTGTAGGTGCAATAACTTGGAGAATATACCGCCCATAGATATTATCATGAACAATTCAACAAAAATGACGAGAGATATATTATTTTTGTTGGTTAGTCATTATAAAGAAACAAATATTGGTTATGCTATGGGAAACACAATGCAAATATTCACATTTGAACTCAAAGAAGAAACAAAACTGAGTAACCTTGTTATGCGAATCTTTGAGGAAGGAATTTCATGAAACAAGGTATATTTATTCGTTACGGGATCTTTGTTGTCTGGAAGCAAACATGCCAAATTTTCCTTGAAATCTACCCTCAAACTCATATAGCATCTTTTCTACATAGATAACTCCTACAAATCTAACTCTATTATCAATGTCTGGTGCTATTTAAACCCTACTAGAACCTCCCCACATTCATAGATTAAACCCAATCTACAAGTCCAACGTAATCACTTAAAATTCACATAGGCACATAGCATATTCAAGCAGGCACCAGCACTCAAAACCACAAATGGCTTTTGTAACAGTTCGAATGCTGCAACAATGTGTTTTTGAAGAAAGCCTATCAATGTCAGAAATGGACAGACAGCGGAGGCCATATCATAAAAACTGTAGCTGTGCGTTGCATAGGCAAAAAGATGAAACTCCAAAAGCTTGTTTCCACAATACGAGAATTACATACATAGAGAAACCATGGTCTGACAAAGGTTCATTAGGCACAACCATTCGATCTCCCACACCCAATCAAAGTTCAAGCAAAGTTATTAGCCAAAATAGAAGGGCATATGCGGCCTTTAACTCAACATTATAGAGATACAAACTTGTGATTGCAGTTTTTTTCTTTGGAAGGAATGACACATTTCCATTTCTTTGGAAAGTTGAAAACTATTATGGTACATGCATATGTTTTAAGAAATACCTATAAATCATAAAGGAATTGGAAATAGAGTAAGAGCATCAGCAGATAATTGGAGTCCATTCCTGGCGAAACATCTGCGCTAAAAGATCCCATTAGTGATGATAACACAAGGCAACTCTGGCTCTTTTCGCTGTCACCATCTCTTACCAGACATGTATTGGGAAAGAACTTGATGGGTAAGTTGTCCAAGGAAACTTCATACGTGTCGTTTATGAAGAAAAAACTTGATATGAGAATTGAGAAACAAGTATGTCCCTCTGTATCTAGGATTGTAAACCATTCAAGGTCTATTATTACTATAACATATTTATGCTCCATGATTCATATGGTGTAAACTATTATTATATCACTATACAAAAATGGGCAGCAGCCTCAATGCTTATTATGTCCATAGAGAGGGCAGGTAATATTACCCTCAGGTCTCCAATTACTTACGGGAATATTACATATACTTTGAATGACTGTGAATGCCTTTACTTGTATTATGCTCCGTAGTGCCATGTCATTACCCAAATCACGGTATTCTAGAAGATGGCTGAAAGTAATTTTTGGTAATGGCTTATTTGTTATTAAATAGTATTTTTTAGCATTCATAATTTGAAATATGTGGAACGAGACAAATTAAATGTGGAGTAGGATACATATTCTTTAGAAAATACATCTTTTCGTGTTCATCAATGAATATACTCTAAGATGTTGATGCATATGCGTTATCTACCAAAAATACAAAAACACTAAATACAGCAAATTTATAAAAAAACTGCAACATAAGAACAAACAAACCTAGTGCCTAACATCATTTAAAAAGTAATGCTATTGCATATTCTCTAAAGACTACCAAAAACACTAAATGATGTCTAATAGTAATTAAATTTCCTAGACAGAAACAATTCCTTATAGAAGCATCCTAGCCTTATATTCCTAGGACTAGACCATATAATTCCTATGGTGTCCTTTCAATGTACATAACGTCTTGCAAGTTACTTAAACCAGTTAACTTCATTTTAGTCTTATAAAAAATAACTAAAAAATGTACCGGTATGGTGTAATAAAGATTGTTAACATCAAATGAAATCTTTAATTTTGGATTACAATATGTTCAACATCAATTTGTTAGACATGCGATACATATGTGGCTCTTATAAAATTTCCAAGCTCGTTGCACTTGTCGTATTTTATGTGCCTCTTAATTTGTTGGCTATGTTTACCATCTTTTCTTATTCTGGACCACACACCTCTACCTCGGCTTTGTCCAACGTTCCCACAACCATAATGCTCCATTTATGTCTTTAATTTTCTCCTTTTTTATCTGTTTGGTTTGTAGGTCCCTCTCGAGGATGAGATTAAAACCTTATCCTTGTTATATCAAACACACTAGCGAGTGCGGAATCCAAGCTAGCATGCAACCGAGACTTTATACGAGAACAAGCACAAACACAACACACAACATTCAACGATTAACACCACTTGTATTAATGCGTATGAAAGGTTCGGTTACAAGCCCAATGTTCACAGATGTATTCTTCAAACTCTCAAAGTTCTCTCGTGTGTGTTCTCTTCTCTCTATACTGTCTATCTTGTCTACCATTTCACACAACACACTACATGGGTATATATACCCGACACAGCAGGTTTGGTCGAAGGATCAGACAGATTGATCGAAAGATCATCTGTCGACCAGAAAGCCATCGAAAGATTCACAAATACCTCGAAGGATGATATCCTTCGAGATATCCTTCGAGTTCATCCATCGAAGGTTTATGTTTCGAACTCATCTATCGAATGTTCATCTTTCGAGCTCATCGAAGGATATAAAACAATCCTTCGATGACACATCCTTCGACACAACCAGCTTACAACATTTTTCTAACTGTTTGGTCAAGTCAAACCAGGAGGATGGTTGACTTGGTCAAACTTACATCAACCTTACATTAAAGACATCGTTTTGTATCATGACGAAATACAGACAAAGTACAGACACAAGTGCACCAACAAACTCCCCCTTGGCTGTAGCTTTGTCTCGATCTTCGTGTCTTCAAGTCTTCAAGGCCGAGTCGAACCGAGCCGAGTCGCGTCCACACAAAGTGTATCAACAAACTCCCCCTTGGACGCTACTCGTGATGGTTCGTCTTCTGTGACTTTCATGTCGGAGGATCTTCAAAGTCTTCACGCGTCGTAAGTAGAAAGTATATCAACAAACTCCCCATTTAACTTAGGTAGTGTGTCAATAAACTCCCCCTTAGATTGAACTCTCCATTGAGTCATGCTCGTGAATCTTTTGACTTGTCAATTCTTCAGATCCTTGTGGTGTTGATGAAGGGACAGCGGCAACTCGATCATTTTATCCTTTGAGTGCCTCCACTTCGTGTCTTCATTCCAAAGCTTTTCATCGAACATGTTCTCCTCGCCTTTAGCATTTGCACATGCAAGAAAGCTAAACGCATAATGAGAACAACCGCTTGGAATATAGTTAACATTTAAACTAACGACACATATGAGATCAAATCTCAATCAAACACCAACCGACAGCAGTTTGAAAGTTTAGAAAAATATTCATTTTAATCCTGTAACTTTCAAAACTCGTTAACTTCGACTATTTATGAAGATGCAATTGTTTTCCAGCTTACGATCAGGATTTTGGGTAGGATAGACTCGAGTTCCAACATCGGTCAATCAAAAATAAACTAGAAGAAAAATCTTTTTGGATTTTATAAAGTTTAAATTAAAACACACCTAAAATCTTTTTGAAATTTTCATTTTTCAAATGTAAAGACGGAAAGCAATAAATAAATATATACAAAGATGCATAAACAGGAAACATTAAATAAATATTTACAGACATTCTTTTTGCGAGTTTCGAGGGTAAGAGAATCATATCAGTGTACGGTCATGCCAAAACGCTCTTGTTGTTCAATTAGTTAACATTAAGATAAGCATCCTATAACGATTATCGGTATTGTTGTCCACATAAGCTCAACTTATCATTTGTAATCATGGCGAGGGGATACGTTAAGGTATAATTTATACTTACCGACCGGTGTTCATCCACATCACGACACATTCCCGTATCAAGGTATGCACGAGGATTCATCTTACCGGTGAGTATACCGATTATCATCTGTTTGACCGTATATGATGTGAGATTCTCACTTATTTTGGTTGAAAACAAGTCCTATGTGATAGAATCACTTATTTATGAGGAACTTGATTTTCATATGCATGAGGGCACAGGAGTAAGTCCGTGAACAGGTCAGTACTTTCGTACAGCAGAGAGACGAACTTGACTCCCGGAAAGAATTTGTGATATTTTATCACTTATGTGTATGGACATGTGATTGTTGATCACTTATTGAGGTCGTATGCAGTATGTACACGTATGTATGGTATCATGGAAGATCTAGACTTGCGTCCCCGTTAATTTTCGGTAAAAGATACAACCATGATACCCAGATGATAAACAGCATAAAGACCGAATATCTCAGAACCTCGGCAATCTCTCAAACGAAATTTCGGTACTAAGACCATATGCCAATGAATGGTTCCCACCCAGTCCTCAGTCGATTTAAGATTTATATCACCCTGCACACTTTAAAATGATTGTGAGCCTACCGATACATCTTATATAGAGCTGCTTATCGTTTTTCATTTAAGGTTTAAAGAGGTTTAGACAGACCACTGATGTACTATCATTTTCTCTTTTGCTCGCCAGGAAACTCATTTTTGTTTTTCTATTGTTTTGTGTTTTTGAAATTTTTCGATGTTTTTGGATTTTCGAATTTGGATTTACTCCCCCTAAAATCAATAAACTAAGATAAAATTTAAAGCACAAAGGTATTTACAAAAATGATTTTCCGATGTTGGTTAAATCAATGCCGTTTACCAAAATTAATTTTGAATCAGAAATGATTTATCAAATTTTGGAAAAAAATGAGTTGGCATGTCGGTAAGTGGTGCGGACCATGACAACATTGTCTGGCCAAAGAGTGTTGTACGAGATAATAATAATTCATAAAGCAGCTTAAATATCGACAAGTAAAAGAGAGATTAGAAATTTAAAACCATATCCTGCAACTGCTTCGTGCATTGCAAGGAATCTGAGTGCTCTCCCAAACTGGATATCCACCCGGTGTGGATTTCAAAGTCGATTTTGTAGTTACTTAGAAATCTCTTCACAGCAACAAGATCAGAAACCTTTGGGTCCGGCTGGTCTTCCACATTGCACCAGCGAAGGTTTTTGTCTTTCTCTTGTGAAGTAGTGTGCGGTTGTTCAACCCATGCCAAGGCATCCGCACACCCGGTTGGTTTGTTCAACAAACACATTTTCTTCAATCACACCACGAAGAAATGTACACTGCACGTTCATCTTGTAGATTGTTGAACTTCAGACGTGCTGCAGGTGCGTACATTTTGATTTGAATCTATCCCGGGGGCCCGATCAGAGCCTTGAACATTCACATTTTGAAATGATTTTCATTTTGTCGAAGCTTTTCAATCTCTTTCAACAGACATTTATGTTTCCCTTTACTTTTTCTCTCCATCAAAGGCAGCAATTTCTTCTGTTGCCTATTTTGTGCAAGGATGCTCCACTATCAACAATCTTACGACTATCGAAAGTTCCTCCTGGAATATCCTACACACTCACTCAAAAATTAGTTGGAGAGAGGGACCCAAGCCTTTGTGGACTTGGGTCGTCCTTGATCATCAAGAAAAGTGATCTCAATCACTTGATGATTAAGAAAAAGAACCTGTGGTGCTCCCCCTGACTGAATTACCTGTTTTTGTTTCCAAGCTGTTTGTCCTTTACCAGTATTTGTATTAATTGTTTTAGCATTTACTGGTTTTACAGTTTTAGGTTTTGCTTGAACAGGTTTTTCTTCTTTGACCTCTGATTTTAAGGCCTTTTCAATTACCTTTTGATTCTTTTGTTTTAACTTCTTTTCCCTTTCTTTCAAGACACGTGGGTCTTGTTTCGGGGAAAATGATCGTTTTTGGTAATTGGTTTCTTGGGGAGCACTTGTTTTTGCCTTCAACTTTTGCAGGTATGGGCAGTATCTTACAATATGCCCAATTGTGCCACACTCAAAACACATTCTCCGCTCTACAAACCTCGGAGAAACATGTTGATGATCAGACGGAGAACCAGACAATGAACTTTGTGATCTGGACGTGCTTGGACCTAAATCACCTCCGTTGGTGTGTTGGGTGTAGTTATTCTGATCATTTCGTTTTAAAATTCTAACTTGTTTTACAAAATCAATGTTAGATTTATCCTGAAATGTTTCAAGTTTATCTGAACCCATGGATCCAACAAAGTTCACTTTCGGTTCTCTTTTCTTAACAGGAGCTCTTTTGTTTTTCACCCATTGTTGTTGAACCTTAGGTGCTTGAACATTCTTGTTCTGAGCCTTATTTCCCTGTACCTTACCTTTTCCGGAATTGACTTGTTGTTTTCGCTCAACTTGTAGTTTTTGGTTTCCGTATTGTTTTCTAATTTGTTCACACGGAATTGGATCACATTGAGTGACGGTAACTTTGCCACTTTTGTTCCCCAAAAACTTATCAGTGCATCCTTCAATAATTTGCTCAATTAAATCTTGATTTACATTTTTAATTGGAAAATCTTTGTTAGAGTAGATTTTGCTATCTCCTTTGAGCGTGTACAACAAGTTACTCCCTTCAAAACTTGATACAATCGACTCCATTTCTTTTGATATTTCAGTCTTACTCGGTTTCACTGGTGGATCACACAGGATGTGATTCTCGATTGGAATATCTGTTGTAACCGAGTTAGACTGTTGGTTCACAATTTCATCAGATTCATCATCCGAAGAATCAGTATCCTCAACAACGGGAGGACTCTGTTCCTTAACACACGATGAATCTGTCACACTTTTCTCAGATTCTGATTGACCCGAGGATGATGTACCAGTTGTGAACCCGAGGCCTGCTGCAAAGTCATCTAGACAGAGTGGCACAGTAGGTTCAAAACGGGGCATATCCTCGTCATCAGGCAGTTTGGATTAATTGTGATTCATTGGGGGAGGACATGATTTGAATCCCATACACTTCTTATCCCCCTTTTTCTTTTGAACATCAATAATGTGATCCAATACATATCGGGAATTGGAATAACTTTCCAATTTCTGCTTGATTGTTTCACATTCACATCGAGCGGTTGCCAACTCTACCATCTGCTTTTCAATTGTGTCTATAAGATCATTGTTAGCATGTTGTTTTCGCAAAACAGCTTTTTGTAATTCTGAAACATCATGTCTTAATGACGCAATTGTTGTTTTAAATTCCTTTTCATTTCTGGTTAAAAACACGTTAGCTTCAGTTGCTTTAGCAAGATCTACAATCAATTGTTGATTGTGTTTGTGTATGATTTCAAACTGACTTTCCTTTTCTGCATATTTAACATTTAAACTATCACACTTTTCACAGCTAACTACAGTGGGTTCATCGACACAAACCTGACCTGATGAACTGTCGACATTAGCCATAAAGGCTGAATGGAGAGAAGACGAAGAGTAAGCAGCTTGATCCATCAAATTAGATCTTCTTTCAATTCCTGCTGCAGCTTCTTCCAAAAGCTCATCAATGTTTGCATCGACTGACGCACTTGATGTCTCATCCACATGATCATTTCCTGAAGTGGAGGATTTTTCATCTGAGCTTCCACTATAACCAGAACTTTCTTCATCTTCAGAAGATGCAACACCATTGGTGGAAGATTCTCCACCACTGGCGTGCTTTAAATCCTTTACGACTTCAGCAAAACATGCTGTTCCATTTGGAACATCATTTCCCAACTGAAGCGACCAATCACAACCTTCATCTATTTGAACCACCAGCCCCCGGTTGGCATTTGATGACCCTGCTTGGCCTTGGTTGTTGACAGGTATCAACGTACGAACATTGTTCCCGTTCTGGTTCTGCTGGTTGCCTTGATTTCTGAACGGATTTTGATTTCCATGCTGAGCTGGTCTTGTGCATTCCCTTTTGAAATGACCCCGTTCGCCACAGTTAAAGCACTTGACAGCTTGCTTGTCGAACCCATACTTGGTGTCTTTCTTGTTTTCCAAGTTGGTTCTCCCCGTCCTTTCCATAATCTCCTTTGCTCTTCGAATTGCACTATCAAGAGCCCATTTGATATCCATCATTTCAAACTCTTCTTTATCCACTTGCTGATAATCTTCATTGGTTAGATTGATATTCCCAATCTGACCTGCGATCAATCCACTATAAGCACTAACCAAGGTATTCAACATCTCCATATGCTCCTTGGCTACTTCGACACTGACTTTGGAAAAGTTGGAAGTGTCTAATCTGACTGTGTTAGGATTGGAAGTGGCTTGAAAGTTTGAAGAGCTTCCATAAAACCCTTGCTGTTGCGGTTGTTGCTGCTGAGCTTTCGGTTGCACATCTGATCTTGAATACATCATCGTGTATGCCGAAGGATCAAACTGATCTGTTGTGGAAGGTCCGGTGCTTGAGATGAAAGCTGTTTGAAGCTTCGCGTGTTGAGAAGCTGGTTTTTCTCCACTGATACCTCCTGCAATCCCAAAGTACATTTCTGGATTTTGAGGAGTTTGTGTCCTTTTTGCTTTAAGCTTTTCTTCTACATCCTTATTCTCCAATCTTTGAATTAATTCATAAACGGTGATTGTGTCTAGAACACCATTTTATTTGAGAATTTCAAGATAACTGCTCCACTTTGCTGGTAAGCTATCAGCGAATCTCTTCACCAATTCTTGTGGAGTGGCAGTGACTTTAAAAGCAAACATCTCGCTCAACAAGTGATGGAACCTTGTAGATAACTCTGCCAAAGTCTCATTCTCCAAACACGTGAATCCTTCAAACTCTTTCTTCAGTAATTCTTGCTTGATCTTTCTAGATTGAGCATTTCCTTCACAACGTAACGTGAGCATATCCCACAAGCTTTTAGTAGTCGTGCAGTAAACAAACTGGTGGTAAATGTCTTTGTGAAGAGCTTGTGTGAGAATCATGAATGCTTTCTTTTCTAACTCAAACTTCTTCTTATCTTCTTCAGACAAAGTGCTGTAAGTTTGTGGATTAGATCCTGCAACTTCCAACTCACTTTCAAAAGCTGTGAAGAAGCACATCCATAGATCTTGACCTTGTCCCTGAACATAAGTTCTCAGCCTTTCTTTCCACCATCCCCAATCATTGATGTGATTTAACTTTGGCGGTTTTGTGCTTGTACCAGTTTCACTGTCGTTCTGCATCATAGATTGAATGCTGTTGCTTTGATTTGTGACCAAAGCCCATTGATTTGCAGTTATCATTGCAGCTTGAGGTGGGGCAATAGCTCGCATCCATGCAGTTTTGTCGAAATCTGACGTAGATTGTGTAGATTGCATAGCTGATGATTGTGGAGTCGAAGTTATTTGAGTCCACGCGGTTGGATCCCACTGACCGTTTGTTCCCATTTTATGGAAATTAATATATTAAGTGAAAATTGATTTAAAATTTAAAAAAAAGTTTTCTCCTTTTAAAAATTTAATTTTCACAAACTATGTTAAAATCTCGAAGGATAACAACCAGCCGAAGGATCAAGAATCGAAAGACCTGAAAAGCACAACCTGTTAAACTTAAACAGACAAGGATCGAAAGATCAACACCTGTTCGAAAGATCAACAGTGTTCGAAAGATCACTGTTGAGTTTCGAACAATGACTTCGAAAGATTCTCCAAGACGAAGGATCCTTATCTTTCGAAATGTAACAGTAGTACGAACAATATATCCTTCGAAAAATTCCTTGGCTCGAAAGATAACTCACTGACTTCGAAAGATGTTCGAAGGATGGGTATCTGTCGAACCTCCTTGATCGAAAGATGATCTTTCGACTTCGAAGGGTATCTATCGAATCGAACTGACACAGTTGACAAAGAGTGACAGGTAGGTGAAAAAAGGTGATGGGTTGGTGAGATCTTTCGCAGAAAGTATGGTCAGACCATGATTTTTACCAAAACCAAGATTTTAAACAATAAAATATGATAAAAAATACCCAGAAACCGGTACCGGAGTAAGCCGGAATTATGGTCGGAAATCACCAAACACCTAAAAAAGTTTTAAAGTTACCCAAACCTTCCCTTAACACACCCAACAAGTTTTGAACACGTTTTAACGACAAAAACAGCGAGAAAAACACTGAAAACAGAAGCAAAACCAAATGAGTTTTTGTCCAAAACACTCCAAAGCTTGTATAAAATCCGGTTTTTAACAAGGAAAAGAGCCACGGCTCTGATACCACTTGTAGGTCCCTCTCGAGGATGAGATTAAAACCTTATCCTTGTTATATCAAACACACTAGCGAGTGCGGAATCCAAGCTAGCATGCAACCGAGACTTTATACGAGAACAAGCACAAACACAACACACAACATTCAACGATTAACACCACTTGTATTAATGCGTATGAAAGGTTCGGTTACAAGCCCAATGTTCACAGATGTATTCTGCAAACTCTCAAAGTTCTCTCGTGTGTGTTCTCTTCTCTCTATAATGTCTATCTTGTCTACCATTTCACACAACACACTACATGGGTATATATACCCGACACAGCAGGTTTGGTCGAAGGATCAGACAGATTGATCGAAAGATCATCTGTCGACCAGAAAGCCATCGAAAGATTCACAAATACCTCGAAGGATGATATCCTTCGAGATATCCTTCGAGTTCATCCATCGAAGGTTTATGTTTCGAACTCATCTATCGAATGTTCATCTTTCGAGCTCATCGAAGGATATAAAACAATCCTTCGATGACACATCCTTCGACACAACCAGCTTACAACATTTTTCTAACTGTTTGGTCAAGTCAAACCAGGAGGATGGTTGACTTGGTCAAACTTACATCAACCTTACATTAAAGACATCATTTTGTATCATGACGAAATACAGACAAAGTACAGACACAAGTGCACCAACAAACTCCCCCTTGGCTGTAGCTTTGTCTCGATCTTCGTGTCTTCAAGTCTTCAAGGCCGAGTCGAACCGAGCCGAGTCGCGTCCACACAAAGTGTATCAACATGGTTAAAGTATATTTATTTTACATGTCTATATCCTTAGTTGGCTTCTTAGTGCGTTCTTTATAGGTTTTTTGTCTCCCATTAATGGATTCTTGAAATGGTATGTGTGGAAATGTAATGTTCTTTGAATAAAACCTTTACAGTGGCACAATATATAGAACAATACTTTACAAATAAGGACCTAAGGAATACATAAAATACAACAAATACAAGTATAGTAAATATTATCTAACATCCCCATCCCCCTGCAAGCTGAACGGTGGAGGACCAATACGCAGCATATGATGAAGAGCGGTGAATTGCGCGGTAGGAAGACTTTTTGTAAAGATGTCAGCCACCTGAAGCTTGGTTGGAACAAATTTGGTGGCCAATTTTCCAGCATTAACCAATTCCCTCAAAAAATGGTAATCAAGATCGATATGCTTTGCTATTTTATGCGAAACGGGATTATGCGTGAGAAAGATTGCACTTTGATTATCACAGAGTATAGTAGGTCTGTCCGGAGGAAGCGCATGCAGTTCCTGAAGAAGATGAGTAATCCAAACAATTTCAGTAGCAGTGTTGGCCATAGCACGATACTCGGACTCACAACTGGATCTAGCAACAGTTGGTTGCTTTTTAGCACTCCAAGATATTAAATTTCCTCCCAAAAATATTGAGTATCCATAAGTAGAACGACGAGTCTCTAAACAACGTGCGCAATCAACATCTGAGTAGCCAAGCAGCGATGTGGTGACTGGATGACTATAATGTAAACCAAAAGCAATAGTACCCTTGAGATAACGTAAAATTCTTTTAACCTCTTTAAAGTGATCTGTGGTTGGAGCATGTAGAAACTGACTGACTTGATTTACAGCATACGAAATATCAGGTCTCGTGATCGTTAAATATTGGAGAGCACCTACAATGGAACCATAAAAAGTAGTATCTGGAAACGCAGTACCTGTAGAAACGAAGGAAACATTGGAGCTTAAAGGTGATGGAGCATGTTTAGCATCCAACATCTTTGCCCTTGTTAGAATATCCAAAGTGTATTTTGATTGATTCAAGAAAAGACCATTTTGATTGTAGGTAACCTCCAATCCCAAAAAGTAGTTGAGTCTTCCAAGATCCTTGATGGCAAATTCCTTATCAAGAGAGGTAATGAAGGATTTTATGGTAGGTGAATGATTGCCAGTAAGAATTAGATCGTCGACATATACAAGAAGATACATAATATGAGAATCTCTTTTGGATATGAATAAAGACGGATCGGCACGACTGCAAGTGAAACCATTGGTGACAAGAAAGACACTTAAACGACGAAACCAAGCCCTAGGAGCTTGTTTTAAGCCATAAATGGCTTTGTTTAACTTGCAAACATGAGATGGAAATTGAGGATCAATAAACCCCTTTGGTTGTTCCATGAAAACATGTTCTGAGAGCTGTCCATGTAAAAAGGCATTGTTAACGTCCAATTGATGAAGATGCCAATTGTGAATTGTACTTAAAGCAAGGACAGTGCGAACAATTGTGGCATTAACCACAGGACTAAAAGTATGGGCATAATCAAGCCCCGGGATTTGACTGAAGCCTTGGGCAACAAGACGAGCTTTGTATCTTTCAATAGAACCATCAGACCGAAATTTTGTACGAAAAATCCATTTGGAACCAACAATGTTGGCATTTGATAGACGTGGAACAAGAGTCCAAGTTTTATTCTTAGTGAGAGCATGAAATTCTTCTTCCATAGCACGAATCCATTTAGGATTTTTGGACGCATCATGGAAGGTGTGGGGGTCATTGGTTGATAATAAAGCACGATGTAACGGAATGACTTGAGTTTGAGCAAGATCAACACGATGACGCGGTTTAAATATTCCGGATTTAGCCCGAGTCAACATTGGGTGAGATGGAAGTGGTGGAGGAGCCGGAATAGGAGACGATGGTGTCTGAGGAGTGGTGGATGACCCGACAGTAGAGTGTTGAGAGGGCCCAAAAGTGGGCTCAGATAACATCGGGCTCATAGGAAAACCAGACGGAACGGAAGTAGAGAAGCCGGGTGGGCCAGCAGGAGTGTGCCCAGATGATGATAGGGGGCAAGGCAATGATGGGCTTGTATCATTAAAAACCAAACCAATCATAGAAGCTGGACTGGACGATACATGGGGGTCACTCGAATTTGGGCCAGCTGAGCCCGATAACGAGTTAGAGGGATTCGGGCCGGAGGTATATTGGGCTGGAGAAAAAGGAACCGTAATAGGTGAAGTAGTATGGACTGGATTTATAGGAGTTTGAGGTGGTGTTTGAGATTGAAAAGTGATGGGTGACGTGTCTAAAAAAGTAGCGACTTCTAGCAGATCAATTGATTTGGTTGCGGTAGAATTTTTATCAAGAGGAAAATGGTGTTCGTCAAAACGAGCATTTCTTGTAATATAAATACCAGATGTAATAGGATCAAGACATCGATAACCTTTGTGTTTGGAACAATATCCAACAAAAATACAAGAGATGCTTCTAGGTGATAATTTGTGGGGAATATAGTCACGAACACAAGGAAAAACACGACAACCAAATGGTTTAAAGAAATTATAATTTGGTTTTTCATGATATAAAATTTCAAATGGAGATTTACCTTGTAGATTTTTGACGGTAAACGATTAATTATAAAAGTTGCCGAAGAAAAGGCATCAACCCAATAGTTGATGGGTAATTTGGCATGAAATAACATAGCCAATCCGGTTTCGACAATGTGACGATGCTTTCGTTCAACGCGACCATTTTGTTGTGGAGTTTATGGACAAGACATTCTATGTAGAGTACCGTTTTGTTCAAATAAAGAGCGAACTCTATTATTTGTGAATTCAGTTCCACCATCACTTTGAAAGGTTTTAATTTTAGAGGAGAATTGAGTTTGAACAAAAGGAACAAATATAGACAAGGCATCAAAAAAATCAGATTTTGCTTTAAGTGGATATAACCAGGTAAATCTAGAGTAGTAATCACAAAGGCAACATAGTAACGGAAATTTCCAATTGACGTGATTGGAGAAGGCCCCCATAAATCACAATGTATTATTTCAAGAGGCAAAAATGCATGTTTTTCATTAGGCAAAAAAGGTTGCCTTTTAGCTTTAGCAAGTTCACATGTGGAACAAAGTTCAGGTTTAGGTAAAACAAAAGTAAAAGATAAACAACCATTATTTTTTAACATGGATATAGTTTCAAAATTGACATGCCTAAGTCTAGAGTGCCATAATTCAAAAGAAGCTTTTGGACAAGATGATAAAGAGACCAAAGCTTCATGAGTCGAACGAAGAACATAAAGGCCATCTTCACGGCATCCTTGGGCTAGAGTTTTCTTGGTTTGGCGATCCTGAATATAAAAGTAAGGGTGAGAAAATATAACATCGACGGGGTTGTCCTCGGTTAATTTGCCAATTGATAAAAGATTTTTAGTGATTGACCGGTCAACCAAAACATCATTAAGAGCAATATTACCCAAAATTTTTGTGTGACTAATATGGGTAATGGGAAGAGATTGGCCGTTGACAAAAAAGACTTTTTGATTACCTTATAATGGGGTAGTATTCTGAATAGAAAATGTGATCGGTAGCATGTGAGTAGTGGCCCCTATATCAGATGTCCAATCCGGAATGGTGGTATTCACATGACACTGAGCATGAAATGCTTGTGCCAATTGTTTCGGAGTAGGATTCACGGATTTAGCAAAGGTGGCAAGTTGAAAACATTGGGCCGCAGAGTGGCCCGATTTTTGACACAATTGACAAATGGGTCGATTATTATTAAACATATTTCTGTTGGGCCGATAATGGGCCCTGTTATAATTCCGGTTGTGACTGTTATGCCCAGATCGATTTGACCTTGTAGTACCTTGAAACTGTCCATTATTGAATCTGCCATTTGGCCGTGGATTAAATGAAGGTGACCCAAAAGTAGCGGCTGGCCTGTTAATGTTATTTTGGGCCATAAAAGCCACAGCCAAGGACTGATTGTGATGAGTCGTGGCGTGTAAATTTTTCATGAATAATTCATGACTTTCGGCACTAGCAAGGAGATCAACAAAGGAGGGAATAGGACGTACCGATCTTGTGGTTGTAGAAAAACTTTCAAAAGACGTACCGAGACCGCATAAAAACCAATGTACTTGATCCATAGTGTCAACCGAATGCCCAATAGCAGATAATTGATCACGTATATCTTTGAAATTTCGGCCATATTCAGCAACAGACTTTTCTCCTTTCATGAGAGCATGGAGGTTGTCACGTAAATTCTGAATACTTTCAACCGAGGCATTGCAAAAAGCTGCCTCTAATGCCAACCAAATTGCACGAGCCGAAGAGAGCCAATTGTGATGGAGAAAACTTCTTCGATGAGAGAAGCATTGAGAATGATAATGGCTTGTTGCTCGTCTCGACACCAGGTAGCATAATCGGGATTGATAACTTCTTTTTCTCCCGATTGAATCGTGGGAGACGGTGGAGAAAATGAACCATCCACACGAGCTAGATGATCCTGATAAGACAATATGGGTTTCATTTGAGTTCTCCAAGAAATGTAATTATTGGGAGAAAGTTTGATTGCAATCATAGGAGCAAGACTGTTTAGTGAGGGAGAGGAAGCCATGGAGGATGAACAAGAAAGAGAAGAGATGATAAGATGGAGAAAAGAAATCGGAGAAGGTGAAGAAGAGAGAGCTGATCGGTTTAAGGGAAGCCAAAGGATTTGGGAGACTCAATTACTAGAAGGGTAAATGGCTGATACCATGTGGAAATCTAATGTTCATTGAATAAAACCTTTACAGTGGCACAATATATAGAACAACACTTTACAAATAAGGACCTAAGGAATACATAAAATACAACAAATACAAGTATAGTAAATATTATCTAACAGTATGGTTTTAACATTAGCAAATTGTTCAATTGTAACAACAATCTGAATAAACTTTTATGGGGCACACTGATGTATCCCCGATGGATCGACCCAACTAAGGTTGTTGGTTTATGCCAAATTGCCAATGAGCCTCCTTATATAGTAGGTCGCATTTGCTACCCCCAAACCCTATTAAACATGCTAAACACCCCATAATCAAACTCTAAACAAATTGTATCAAGACACCAACAAGACTAAACCGCTTATGAACGAGATCTACTAGTTGTTGACAAAATGATGCACCTACAGACTCGCCCTTTGACGTTGTTGTTGAACGTGTCTATTGATGTCAAACTTGTGGTGTCAACAGATTCCCCTTTGACTGATGCTCTTTATTGAAACTTTGACATGAGTTTTTGTAGCAAAATAAAATCCTTGATGCTTCTGTATCAGATTTCCCCCTCGAACTATGAGTATCCGATTAATCAGAAACTCAAGCTCGATAGACTACCATCACCTCCACCTAGGCTAGCTTTACATCTGATCAATCATTTCTACTTTATACTAATGCATGTTTAGTCTCTCAATGGTCTGCTAAAGTCATCGGTTGTGTCTAGAAAACTCCAACACAGTCATTAATATTGTATTTTTACTAACAGGGCATTATGGTCATTTTAAATAAACTAACGAAGACTGAAGAAGAACTAGATGGCGTTAGTGAGAGTGAACTGTAATTGTTCCAAAGGTGAAAGTAAATGGACTGACTGTAATGCTTTTTTTTAACAAACTACGGGAGGAAAAACGTAATTAACTATTTTTTTCATGGCATAAGCTATTTACTAATAAGAACTTGTGACAAAATAAGATGACTGTAGTCATGTATCAAATTAATAAAAACAGGTTGGGTGAATAAAACGCAGCAAAAAACAGGCTGCCTTGTCTACGAATAAGCATTTGGTACTTGGTATCGGTATCGAATATCTCGTATAGAATTATTTTCGGTACTAATTCCTACCCACTTTTTGGCCTTTTTTTGTATCGGTACTTATGGTTCGGTACTCATCTACTATGGTACCAGAAAAGAAAAATACTGATTCTTACCTTCAAATACCGTACCGTACCTGTAAGGTCGTCTTCCTCCTATGTGAAGCACCTCGAACAACACCAACCCGGACCGCTCGACACACACGCGATGTGCGGAAACCACCGCGTGTCTCGTACCGCTTGGTAAATCTCGTACAGAAGGGGTAGAAGATAAGAGAACCGACTGTGAATACACTGAGTATTCACAGATCAACAATCACACACAGTGAATGCACACACAAAGTTAGGGTTTGTTTCTCTCTCTAGAACTAATCTTGCACATAAAGTTTTCTCCAAAAAGCATTTTTCATTATTACCAATTGCATATATTCACTTAGTATATATACAATCACAGGTACGGACACATGAGTCGTTACAGACAAACCCTTGTCAGTACTAAACATATAGGTACTGACAACACACAAACTACAAATTCGGACAACACAATAGGAACTAATAAGTACTGACAAGCTAATACACAAATTCGGACACCCCTCTATGAACTTATAAGTTCTGACAAATTAAAAATACAAATTCGGACAACCTTGGCATGAACTTATAAGTTCTGACAAGTCTAATTCCACAAATTTGGACACCTTATTACACAAATAAGTCCGAATTTGTTGGACTATCTTTCGAAAATTGCAGAACAAGTCCCTGAAGATTCATTCTTTGGCAGCATACATCATTTATCAACCTGAGGTGCATTTACAGTCCCCCTTGATATATGCGGGATCTACAAATCATTATCAAATCTTCGAGTAGCAAAATCTAGCATTTATCATCCTGAGGTGCATTTACAGTCTCCCCCTTGAAACATGCGGGATCTGCAAATCTTCAACAAATCTTCGAGAAGCCGCTTTCCGCTCCGGCCTTGTATTTCACACAGCATCCAACAACTCGAGTACACCGAAAAACGAGCTTCTTGTTTTCTTTCAATTAATCTAAAATAGCTTGCCAAACCTAAAACTTTATTTGAACATATTAGAACGATCAGACCTAAACCAATAAAAGTCTAGAAACTTTCTAAGTAACTCATACATAGAAAGATATCAAACAAATTGGAACAAACGGTTTCCCACACGGACAACACACTTAGACCAAATTAGCAAGATGATTGTTTTTATTAAAAAAAACTTATTTCAAATTAGTTCACCGGATTGTTTTTAACCCATTTTCAAAATTGTAAAAACGTTTTTGAGTATGGTTAAAAATATAAATCCCACACATGTAAACAAGAAATAAAATTTTTGTGTATTTTTCAAACGTTATATTAAAACACACCGAAAATCTTTTTGTAATTTTCAATATTTGAAACGCAAATAAAATGAAGATATTTACAAGCAACATCTTTTTGTGAAAACGCGGACAAGAAGATCAAATTGGCTTATCTGTCAAAATCTATCACAATTAGTATCCATTTAACGATTTTAAGCACAAAGAATGCTAATGAGAGTTCAAGATGTTTAACGATATACTTGTCCACTTATGCTTTAACACGTGTTCGAACACTGTTTTTGAGATATGCATTTAAGTGTCTTATTAACTGATATAACTGTGTTCCCCACCTCAGAATATACTCTTGTATCAAGACTAACAAAATTTACATCTTACAGGTGAATATATCCAACTATTATCTGTATCCTGCTAAAATTGCGAAACCTTGAGAGCTCAGGTTAGTGCCACCGCACCGACAGAGAGATGAAGGATCGACTTTAGGTGGTGTACCAACAGTTTGGTATCTTTTGCTACACTTTGGCATTTTTCAGTTTTATGTACCCAGCGGTAACATATATTTTCAGTTGTTCACCCAACAGTGACAAGTTTTGAACAGATCATCCGGTGTTGACTGTTAGGCAGAAAAGAAATCCACCTGGAGGGTTTGGGCACAAACGAAGCGCTTAGCAAAGTATTATACAAGGTCTAGGCCATTGCCGATTCAAAATCAGAAGACCAAGTATAATACCTGTTGATGCATTTTTAGTGTCTGTAACTAGTCTTGTTTAACGATGTATTTTGTAATGGTCTTTTATTAATTATCGAGTCTGTATGTTATGTTGACCAAGTCAGATATCCTCCTATCTACTTGTGTACAACTTATTTGTCTCTTTTGGTATGTAATGTATTATGAACAATGCATGTTGCATTAAAGGGTAGTTTTGTCATTACTATGTTTATTTGTTGCTGATTGTTGCTGTCTGATAACAGGAACAAACACAACAGTTGCAGTCCTCGACGAAACAGACTTCTGTTTCGTCGTAACACTTCATGGCGAAACAGACTTCTGATTCGTTGAAGGTCATGACGAATCAGACCTTGATTCGTCATGTATTGGGCTGTTCCAGGCCCAATGTCTGGCCCATGTTCAGATTCGTCAAACACTTGTGTGTTTCGTCGACATCAGTGGCCCAGGGGCTATATAAGCAACACTTTGTGTTCATTTGAACTCAGAGAGATAATAAACAGACCATAGTAACAAAACTCTGCCAAAATTTAGTCTGAACTGTGTTTGTATCAGTTGTTATCGGTTCTCATCCCGTTAATCAATAGATTGTGTTTCATTGATTAATCCGTTGTTATTTATTGCTATACATGTTTGATTTGGCATAGTTACGTGGATTCCGCACGCGTAACCGTGTTTACTATAAACAAGAGATTCGGTTCGTAATCGATCCTCAGATTTCGGGACCTACAAGTGGTATCAGAGCATTGGCTCTTATCCTTGTTTAAAATCAAACTTGTTCGGTTTTTATCAAGTATTTTGTGTGTGTTTTTCTGAAAATGAGTTCTTGAAAAATTAATATTTTCTGAAAAATATTCATAAATCTGTTGTTTATTGGTGTTTGCTATAGATTTTTTTCAAAAACCTAAGTTAGATTGTTTGTTTATGCTTTAAACCGGGTTTTTAGTGAAAATCTAGTGTATTTTCGTGTTTCGGAAATTTAACGGTGATCGGAAAACTCATCGGAAACTTCATGCTCTTGGTGGTGTTCTTCATATCTTCATAAGTGTTCTAATAAAAACTGAGTATCTGATCTGTTATAATTGTTTAAAACAAGTGTTATAACTTAAAATAACATTACTTGACTTTTGTGTAAAAGATCATAATTGGTTTGGGTAAACAAGTCAATTTCGTTGAAAATAAGGTGTAACAAACATACTTGTGTCAGGATTAAATATCTTTGTGTCTCATCTTATCTCTTGACTGGTCAATAGATATTTTAAATATCTGAACCAACTGACTTTTACCCAGTTTTGACGAAACACACATCCGACGAATCACATCTGTTTCGTCGCAACCTCTTTGACGAATCTGATTCTGTTTCGCCGCAACATCTTTGACGAAACAAATTCTGTTTCGCCACGAATCACAATTATCACAAGTCTGTTTCGTCGTCATTCATTCAGACGAAACAAACCTGTTTCGTGAACTCTGTTTCGTCGAAAACAGATCTGTTTTAAACAGAAGACTTATAACAGCTAGCTTACTGTTTGTTTTCAAGAATTTGTGCAGGTACTATCATACATACATCAAATATGAGTTGCACTAGTCCATGGGATTGGAGTATGGATTCTAGACCACGTGAAGATCCGACGTCCGCAGCAGCGTGGGTGAAGAGTGTTTATGGTCAACCAACTATAAGTGCCGGACAATGGGCTTTGGCATCCAATCAGAATCAAAACATTCAAAATCTTCTGATTAGCGAGAGCGAAACGGGTAGTAACAATCGCCCGCCAAAGTTGAATCATATGAACGAGTTTCCATCATGGAAAGGTCGTTTCATTACATATGTTCAAGGTCAAAGCACGGATATTTGGAGGTGTTTCATTACTCAACGCAATGATGCTCTTGAAGTAGCAGCTTCAACGGCCGAAGGTTATACTAACATGCAGGAAAATGACAAGAAAGCATATGAATTTGAGAAAAAGTCATTTGCTGTTCTTACTCAAGCACTTCATAAAGATATCTATCATCAGTTTTCTTATTGTACGGACACGAAAGCCCTATGGGATTGTTTGGTGACAAGAGGAGAAGGAAACGCAGCTTCCAGAAAGACACGACATGATTTATTAAAGAAAGAGTTCGACTCATTCCAGTTCTTGGAAAACGAAACTCTAAATGATATGACCACACGGTTTTATCATTTGATTAGTGAGATGTATGCCTATGGTGTTAATGCAACACAAAAGGAAGTTTGTGCACGATTTGCTGATTCTCTACCACCAAAGTGGAGTCCATACATCGAGCTTCTAAAGCATACAGGTATTCTAGATGCTGACACTATAACTATCTATGAATTGGTACAGAAGCTGGAACATAAAAATGATGAAGAAATCCGAAAAGCAAAACGCATTGCTGCTCCTCAGAATATTGAAATGTATTGTGGTGGAGGTTTTGACCCGTCAGCTAGTCTGAGGCAACCAAAGTTACAAACGGCGTTTGTATCAGATACAAACTCTTCTCCGTTTCCTCAACAAACTCAGACTTATTCTGGAGGAGGTTTTATTCCTTTTATACCTCCAGTAAATACTACTCCACCTCAAGCATATTTAGGAGGAGGTTTTAATCCATCCCTACCACAACAACAAGTCCAACCACAACAACAAGTCCAACCACAACAACAACAGCAAGCTCATTATACCAACAATCCTCCAACTCCAAACCCTAACACTGTCAAAGTTGATACATCAAACCTGTCAAATGTTAGCATTGAAGTAGCAAAGGAACATATGGAACTTATTAATACCATGGTCAGTGCTTACTGCGGTTTGGTCGCAGCTCAAATTGGAAACATCAATTTAACCAACGAAGACTATCTACAAATCAACCGTGATGAAATGGAGTTGATGGATATAAAGTGGGCATTCGCAAGTGCTGTTAGAAGGGCGAAGGACTTTATGGTTCGAACAGGAAGAAGTTCTTTGGAAAGCAAACAAGATACAAAGTACGGTTTTGATAAAGAAGCAGTTACATGCTTCAATTGTGGGGAAAAGGGTCACTTCAAACGTGAGTGCACTCGACCAAGCAGACAAGGCAATCAGAACCCATTCCGTAATCAGACGAGTACTTCAAATGCTAATCAAGACAATCGTGGAAAAGGGATAGTGGCTGTAACCAACACCACTAACCAGAATCAGTCTGGACCATCAAATGAAAGTCGTGCATTAACCGTACAAGCTGATGAAGGGTTTAATTGGTCTTTACAACTTGGGGAAAGTGATCAAGGTAAAGGAGGAACGGCGTGTTATGCTAAGATTATCAATCACATCAAGCACGTTCATAAGGAAGAATTTTCTGATAGTGACGACAGTTCTGGTAATTCCGGGAGTTCTGATGAAGAAAGTTCTACTTCGAGTTCTGAATCTGATGTGAACAAAGAAGCAAGTTCTAATCTTGATGACTTATTGATTGAAGCAGAAGATTTGAAATGTCAGAAATCAGTTCTGATCAAGAAGGCTGAGGTAGTATCTAAAGAAATGGAGAAGTTCTTTTCTGAAGACGGATCTTTCTCTTATCAGACTGCCTTTATGGCAAATGTCTCAGATTCTACAAGTCAGGTAAAATCTGAAATTCTTATCAACTGTAGAGATTGTGAGTATATGAGACTTGAATGTGAAAGATTTAGACTTGAATGTGACACGATTCATATTCACAATCAGAGTTTAGTTGTTGAAATGGCTAAATGCAAAGAAGCGAATATGGCTTTGATTCGAAACGAAAAAGAATTTAAATCTATGATTGAAATTCAAAAGAAAAATGTTTCTGAAGTAACTAAAACTGTTTATCATAAACAAGTTAGTATAAATGAATACATTAACATTGTTGAGGAAACTAAAAAGGAACTAGCCATTGCCAAATGTGAGCATGATGCAATCAAGCAAAAATTGGAGAGTTACTCTAACTCCCGATTTGTGCTCGATCACATTATTGATGTTCAACAACTAAAGGGAAACAAGAAAGGTGTTGGGTATAAGAAGTGTCCGCCCCCTTTGAGACATGATTATACTTATATGCCTGATGAAGAAGAAATGCCACGGTTTGAATCCAGTGTGCCTCTTGATTATGAGGAAGTAACTACTGGCCTAGGATTCAAATCGGACAATTCTCCAAGTACAAATTCTGAGCAAACAAGGTCCTCCAACCATTGAGGACTATGAGTCGTCAGATGATGAATCTAAATCAGATGTGAGTAAACAGGATAAATCACTTGACAAACTTAAAGGAGTAGAAGTTCCAATTGAGAATCATATACTGTGTGATCCTCCTACCCCTACTGTTCAACCTGTTGTTCAACAAGTGATAAATCCTGTGTCTACTGTTAAAAGTAATATTGTGTTGTACACTTTGGTTGGTGACTCTAAAATCTATTCAGATAATGATTTTCCAATTAAAAATGTCAATCCTTCATTGATTGATAATGTTTTTGAAAATAACACAAGTAAGTTTGTGGGAAAGTCGATTCAGGGAGTTAATGTGACTCAATGTAATCCAATTCCTGAGACTGAAATTAAAAAGAAATTTGGAAATCAGAAATCACCTTCAAAGCAACAACCTATTGCTTCTAAGAGTAAACAATCAGATCAACGAGCTAAAGTGTCAAATGTTTCTAAATCAAAATTTGAAACAAAAGGGGCTCGTTATCAGAAGAAAAACAGCAATGTTAAATTTGTGGAATCGAGGGGTACAGATAAAATTGAGACTTTTGCTAACAAGTCAAACACTGATTTTGTACAAGTCAAAATTTTAAAACGTGATAGTCAAAACAATTACGCTCAACATTCAAACGGGTGTGATGAAAAAGCTAGTACCTCGGGTTATACAAATTCGACATCTGATCGTCGATCCAGTTCTCCTAAGTTTGTTGAAAGGAGAACGTGTTTTAAATGTGGAGAGTTTGGGCACATCATCAAAGATTGTGCTAACACTCCGAAAGCGAAATTTGTTGAGAGAGCATCACCTGAATCGATTCACTCTAAATGTCGTCCTGTTTCACCTAAACATGATAAAAGAACTATTAAAGAACAGGAATCGAAACAACGACATCAAAATGTGAAGAAAATAGAAAAGGCTTTAAAACCTAAGGTCAATTATGTTCCAAGGGAACCAAGTTCACCTGTAAAACCAGAAATTTCAAAATTTGTTTACAAAACTCAATCTGGTAAACAAAAACAAACTTGGAAACCTAGGAAGAGTGGAGGTTCAGGGGGAGCTGTTTGTTTGGAAAACCATCAACAAATCGAGATCACTATTCGTGATGCTCAGGGACGACCCAAGACCACATTGGCTTGGGTCCCCATCCTTAACTAATCATTGGATGATATGTGCAGGATGTTCCAGGAGGAACTATTAATAGTCATTGGATTGTTGATAGTGGGGCATCTAGGCACATGACGGGCGACTTACGGCTTCTATATGATGTGAGAAACATTAAAGGAGGCTATGTTGCTTTCGCTGGAGACAAAGGCGGTTACATCACTGGAGAGGGAATGATTTCCAATGGTGTGGTATGTTTCGATAAGATCAATTATGTTCGTCAAATTGATCATAATCTTCTCAGTGTGTCGCAAATCTGCGATAAAAAGTTCACCGTGCATTTTGATGATGCCGGTTGTTATGTGCTTAAACCTGGTTTCACAATTCCTGATGAATGGATTCTCTTATCGGCTCCAAGAATCAATGATCTTTATGTTCTTGATATGAGTCAAGCGATTACGACTTCTGCACAAGTCACATGTTTTGTCTCGAAAGCCACGGAGAAGGAGTCTATATCTTGGCACAGAAGAATGGGACACATTCACTTGAGAAAAATGAACCATTTGGTGAAAAACAATCTTGTGAATGGCGTACCCGTGAGAAGTTTTCATCTACAAGATATCTGTGTTTCATGCCAGAAAGGGAAACAAACAAAGAAGTCTCACCCTTTAAAGAAAATCAACACTGTTGGCATGCCTCTCGAACGTCTTCATATGGACCTTTTTGGACCTATGAGACACAAAACAACGTTCGGAGATGTGTATTGTTTAGTAGTTACTGATGACTACTCTAGATTTTCTTGGGTAGCTTTTATGGCACACAAGAGTGATACTCCTCAAATCCTCAAGGATCTTCTTACAATGTTGGAAAATCTCTACTCGTTGAAAGTTAAGAGGATCAGAAGCGACAATGGAACTGAATTCAAAAACCGAATTATGGACGAGTTCTGTACTTCTAAAGGCATTCTTCATGAATACAGTTCTCCTTACACTCCACAACAAAATGGTGTCGCGGAGAGGAAGAATCGGACGATAATTGAAACTGCAAGAACAATGCTGGTAGAGTCGGCGTTTCCTGTTCAGTTCTGGGCAGAGGCTGTGTCGACTGCTTGCTACACATTAAACCGAGTTCTTATAGTTAAGAGACATGGCAAGACTTGTTTCGAACTTCTACAGAAAAGGAAACCAGATCTTTCAATTCTAGAACCTTTTGGTGGTCCATGCACTATGATTGATCCGGATGGAAAGTTTGGAGCGAAAGCTATCGAGGGTTTCTTCCTTGGATATGCTACACCAAATTTTCGTGTTTGGAATCTGACTACCAAAAAGATTGAATTATGGAGTGAAGTACGGGTTCAGAGATATACAGATCCTGTTAAAGCTCCAGGTGATCCTTGGATGTTCGATTATGATGGGCTATTCAATTCCTTTGACCTGCCAACTTTTGATGAAGATTCTGCAGCTGCTAGAATGATATTTGATAGTGACAATGCTGCTGAGTCATCATTAGTTAGACCTGTTGTTGTTAACTCACAAAGTTCTAATTCGTCTAACAACACGGTTCAAAATGAGGAAGTTGAGAATGCTACTGAATACAATGAGTCATCAGAAGAAGATGAAGAAAGTCTTGATGCGACTGAAGGTACTAAATCTCCGGTTGTTCCAGTTCAGGGTGTTTCTGTTGATACTCCTCATGTGCAAGTCGATGATACTGCTGAAGGAAATGCATCCACTTCTACGCATATTCCAGGTGTAGAGTTGGTTGTTGATCTTAATATTAACAATTTGGGTGTTAATGCTCGTGTTCCTGAAAATCCTGAAATGAGGATACACGATACCCATCCACAGCAGAATATCATAGGAGATGTCCAACAAGGTGTGCAGACACGTAATCAGCTGAGAAACAACCCGAGTGCTGGTTTGTATTCAGCTATTAGAGAATCTGGTCTACAAAATGATTGGTCTTTCGCGTGTTACGTTTCACAAGAAGAACCAAAATCTTATAAGGAAGCTTTAAAAGATAATTCATGGGTTGAAGCCATGCAGGACGAACTGCAGCAATTTCAAAAGCTTGGTGTTTGGAAGCTTGTTGAAAAACCGGAGAATTACAAGAAAATTGGAACACGATGGGTTTATAAATGCAAGAAAGATGATCGTGGAGTTGTTATTCGCAACAAAGCGAGACTGGTTGTTCAGGGCTTTCGTCAGATTGAAGGCATTGACTACAATGAAGTTTATGCACCTGTTGCACGTCTGGAAGCTATTCGAATCTTCTTAGCTTATGCTTCTTTCAAAGGATTCAAAGTTTACCAGATGGACGTTAAAAGTGCTTTTCTTCATGGTATTGTTCAAGAAGAGGTGCATGTCGAACAACCTCCAGGTTTTGAAGATCCTATTCACCCCGATCGGGTTTGGTTGCTCAACAAAGCTCTTTATGGTCTACATCAAGCACCTAGGGCTTGGTACGCAACCTTATCAAACTATCTTCTGGAGAATGGATTTAGACGAGGTCTTATTGATTGCACACTCTTTATCAAAGAACAAGATGAAGATCTTCTGCTGGTGCAGGTATATGTTGATGATATAATATTTGGGTCTACTAATGACTCTTTGTGCAGGCAATTCGAACGTGTTATGCAAGAAAAGTTCGAAATGAGCGCTATGGGAGAGATGAGTTTCTTTTTGGGCCTTCAAGTTCAACAAACAGAGTCTGGGATATTCATCCATCAGACTAAATATGTTGGTGACATTTTGAGCCGATTCCAAATGTCAGATGCAACGCCCATTGGTACCCCACTTCCGCAGAATCACGGGATTACTCCGGATTTGAAGGGAGAAAGCATCAACTCCTCGTACTATCGTGCCATAATCGGATCTCTCATGTATCTTACCGCTTCGAGGCCTGATATCATGTACCCAACATGCTTACTAGCAAGATATCAAGCAAACCCGAAGGCCTCTCATCTGTCAGCTGTCAAAAGGATTCTACGCTATTTGAAGGGATGCCCAGACCTCGGTCTTTGGTACCCTAGGGATGATAGTTTTGAATTAATTGCATACAGTGATTCTGATTTCGGTGGTTGCAAAATCGATGGCAAATCGACAACAGCAGGATGTCAGTTCCTAGGAAATCGACTCGTCACGTGGCAGTGCAAGAAGCAAACGTGTGTTGCTACATCAACATGTGAAGCAGAATATATTGCTGCCTCGAGTTGTTTCTCCCAAGTTCTTTGGATACAACAACAAATGCGCGACTACGGTTTAGAATTCCTATCTACTCGTATTTTTGTTGATAATAATGCTGCCTTGCAAATCACTAGAAATCCTGTGCAACATTCTAAGACTAAACACATCGACATTAAATATCACTTTATCCGTGACTGTTTTGATAAGAGGTTAATCGATGTCGTTCATGTCCCCACTGATCACCAACGTGCCGACCTGTTTACAAAAGCTTTTGATAAATCACATTTTGATTATCTACTTTTGGTCAATGGCATTAAGGTGATACCCGAGTAAACTTCTTTGGCTGATCGTTTTTTTTGTAAATATTTTCTTTATAAACTTTGAAAATTCAAAAAGATTTTAGTTTTCGTAAACTTTGCGAATTTTAGGGGGAGATATTTCAAGAAAATACAAAAACATTGAAAAAGTTCAAAATCCAAAAAGATGTCTTTACTTTCTGTCGTTTCGTTTGAAAAATTCAAAAACAATAGAAAAACCAAAAATGAGTTTCTTGGATAAAGGAAAATGATGAAATTCACTGGTGTGGTCGGTCAATGTGCTCAAAATGCAAAATAAAAAGAAAAATGATAAGTATCTCTACTAACGATGTATCGGTAGGCTCACAATCAGACTAAAATGTGCAGGATGATACAAACCTAACAGACTTCAAGTCAGGTGGGAACTGCTCATTGGCATATGGTCTTAGTACCGAAATCTCGTTTGAGAGATTGCCGAGATCTGAAATATTCGGTCTTTATGCTGCTTATCATCTGGGTATCATGGTTGTATCAAACCGTAAAAATAACGGAGACGAAGTCTAAGATCTTCCATGATACTATACATACGTGTACATACTGCATTCGACCTCAATAAGTGATCAACAATCACATGTCCAAACAAAATAAGTGATAAATTATCACAGATTCTTTGCGGGAGTCAAGTTCGTCTCTCTGCTGTACGGAAGTACTGACCTGTTCACGGACTTGCTCCTGTGCCCTCATGCATATGAAAATCAAGTTCCTCATCAATAAGTGATTTTATCACATAGGACTTGTTTTCAATCAAAATAAGTGAGTCTCTCACATTTTTATACGGTCAAACAGATGATAAACGGTATACTCACCGGTAAGATGAATTCTCATGCATACCTTGATACGGGAATGTGTCGTGAGTGGATTTACATCGACTTGTAAGTATAATCCTTACCGTTAATCGTATCTCTTAAATTATGATTATGTCTGATCAGTTTGAGCTTATGTGGACCACAATACCGATAATCGAGGTAGTATACTTATCCAGAGCTTTAAACAGAATCAAAATCATGTTGACTAAGACCGTAAGCTGGTATGATTCCTTGTCCTTGAGATTCACAAAAAGATTGCACTTGTACAGTTGTTTACTGTTTTTAACAGTTTTCCGCATTTTCATTTAGTTTACCATGCTTGGTGTTTTTAACAGTTTTTCGCATTTTCATTCGTTTTTTATTAAGCCGAAGTTGTTGCTTGGTGTTTTATACCGGAAGCCGGAAACCTTCTTCATAAAAACGTTCTTGCATTTGAAAATTCAAACTGAATGGAATTGTGTTCATAATCTGTTTTGACTGCAAAAGATTTCCAGCCTGGTGTTACTGTTTTGAAAAATCTGTTGGTGAAACTGACCTGTCACGAATCACAAGTGTTGACGAATCAACACTTGTCGACGAATCAGACCTTAGTTGGCGAATCAAATCTGATTCGTCATAACAGACGACGAATCACAGGAGCCCAATTCTGTTTCGTCATGGCTAAAGTTAAGGCCCAAGTTCAAGCCCAAAGTTCTGATTCGCCGGGCCCATTTCAGTTTCGTCGAATCCTCTGATTCGTCGAGACAAGGTAGTATATAAATAAGTCCCACTTGTTCACTTTTTCAAAACATCACAGTTATCTTCTTCATCACACAACAAAACACCAAACCTACGGTTTCTCTTCAAATCGCTCAAAACTCTGTTTTTAATCAAAATTTCACAAACTTCAAAGGTAGAAACATGTTCTGATTCTCATTCCGAACACTTTGAACCGTCGGGTTTTTCATCCGAAAACCCTCAAAAACCTTTTTGAAATCCTTGTTTTTCTTTGGTTAAATAGGTGTTGTTGATGCATGTTATTGTGTTTTTCTTTATAATCTGATAGATTTAGGTTATATGTGTTTGATTTTCTTTGATTTGGATGTGGGTTGTTATCACAAAAACAGGGGTTTGTTGTTGATAATGGTATTACCTGTTTTTTCAAAGGTTTTTGTTCGGAAAAACATTTATGGGTGTTTATAAATGGGTTGGGTAAATAATGTTGATTGAATGTGTTTATGTTCATATCTGATGTTTGTTTTAAACCCAATCCGGCGAAACTGAGAAAACCCCCAAATCGACGAATCTGATTTAACCCTAATTTCGGCGAATCACACATTCGACGAATCAGACGACGAATCAAACATGACGAATCAAAATGGAATGAAATAGACTCGACGAATCAAAAAGTCGACGAATCAAACCAGTCAATGGTCAAACCTCTGTTTCGTCGTTCAATGTTCTGTTTCGTCGTTGATATTCTGTTTCGTCGTCAATACCTTAGCAGTTTTTTGATGTTGCTGTTTGTTCACAGTAGACATGTTTAAATCAGTTATCTGTTATGTGAATACATGAAAGTGTATTCATACATGTCTAAATGCTATGTTATATATATTGTGACTTATTCTGGACATTTTCATGTACAGATGGCTCCTAAAGCACAGCAAGAAAAGGGAAAACGCAAGAAGGCGATCAAGAAAGAAAACAAAACCGAAGAAGAGATTATGTCAGAAAAACGTCATAATCAAGTTGCATATTTGGATCCGGAAGACAAGCTCGTTGAATTTAAAGATATGACGAAGTGGATCAGGGAGTCACGTATCAATTATGCTGTTACATACTCGACACCCGTCTACAAATCTCTCATTAAAGCGTTCTGGGATTCTGCAAACGTCGTTCAAATCGATGGAAAGGATATTATCAGAGGTCGTGTTAATGATCTGTATGTCGTTGTTACACCGGAGATATTGAATCAAGTTCTTCAATTACAAGATCAACCGAATGCACCTTATTCAATACCAATCATGTGTTCGCGAGGCTGTTTACTAAGGATGAAGTGTTTAGGAGATCTTTTCGTCAAACAAATCAACAAAGGTGATCTTCCATTAAGATACAAGTTTTTATTACATGTTCTTATTCAGTGTCTTAGCAATAGACGATCTGGATATGATATGGCGGGAGATGATCTTGTTGGCTTCATGGTTGCTTTAGTGTTAAACAAACCGTTTAGCATCTCGAAGTACATTTTTAGCAACATGAAAGAGAACATGACAAGGACTGGTAGTAGAACAACAGGAAACAAGTTTTGGATGTATCCACGGTTTCTGCAAATGATAATGAATGTTCAGCATCCAGACCTTCCAAAAGATGAAAATGATCTGTTGAAAATAGAGGCAATGAATTTCAACTCGTTAAGGCTAATCAAGACTATGGCTGCCAAGAGATACAAAGAAAGTGTTCCTCCAAGGAAGCTTTTTGGAGCTCTAGTGAATCCTGATTATGTTGCTCCTGCAAATGACAAATGGCGTCATGAAGATAGCCAATCAGACAATGAAGAACCTGAGTTGGAAAGGTTAAGGATAGAAAAATTTGGTCCTGACCCAGTTGATTCAGATGAATCTGATAGTGATGATGATGAAAGTGGTGGAGATAGTGATGCAGGTGATGCAGGTGCTGTTAGTACTGCTGTTGGAACATCAAGCAAAGGTGCTGTTTCTGGTACATCAGAAAGTAGTTCATCAGCAAGTGGTGATGATGGAACTGATTCGAGTTCTAGTGATCATTTAGTTGAACCTGGTTATGAAGTGTATATTGATATACGTGGAGTACGAAGGTATAGAAAGATTAGAACAGAGGATGACCCAGAATATGTTCCAGAAGATCCTGAAGGTGAAAGGAGAACAAAAAGAAGAGCAGAAAAAGCTGTTGAAGTACAAAAGAAGAAACCTAGGAGATATCTGAGTACTTATACTTGGAAATCTGTGCCTCAGGAGTCTTCATCTATTGCTCAGGAGCCTGTACAATCTGTACCTCAGGAGCCTGTGCAAGAAACTCCTACTGTAGTTACTTCAGCTATGGAAACTCCAGTTGCTCCAGTTGTTACACCAGCTACTGCTACTCCATCTGTTGGTCCTCAGGAAGTTCCTATAAGATCTATGGCTTCAGCTATCAGGGCAACTACTTCTGAAATCAGTGCTGAACGTCACAGGACTTTTGCTGGATTTTCTCAAAATGAAAAGATTAACTATCTGTTTTCTACACTTGAAGCGGCTGCTGATCGTCTTCAAAGGCAATCTCATTTTGGAAATCTCACGAAGCATGACCAACTTAAACAATCTGTGGAAATTAACAAATTGAAGTCAGTGGTTGGTCAACAGCAAACAGTTATAGAGCGACAACAAGGTGAAATTGATGCGCTTAAAGCTGAAAATGCTCGCTTGAAGACTATTGATGAAGAGAAAGAAAGAAGGCTTGCTATTCTGTGGGACTATCATTGTAAACAACAAGAGGTGTTAAAGAAAAAGGATGATGATACAGAAGATCAAGGAAATCCTGATACCTCTGGAACATCACAGAAACAGCCAATTACACTTAATTCTGAAGTTGTTACAGTTCAACCTACCGTTGTTGAATCATCTCAAGGAACATCTACTGGAAAAGTACAACAGATAGAAGGTACTTCTTCTATATTTAGCAGTGCTGATATTGCTCTACAAGCTGTTCATCCATTTACAGGAGAATTACTTGAAGAAGGGGAGTTAATAGAAGATCTTTCTCCAGAGCAATTGAGTATTTTACAATCTATGAGAGAAGTAGATGATGCTGAGATAGACAAAATGTCTACTGAGACTGATACAACAAATGTTGAAGAGATTGATGAAATTGTGGTTGAAGGTGAAGCTCCAAAGTCAACCTATGTCAGAGAAGATGGTACTGAATTTGCATCATTTGATGAAAATTGGATGAAAGAAAACATTGATGACATAGACGAGCACTTGAAGAATAGGAATTCATCTGAAAAAGACACAAATGCTTTTGCTGAATGGAGAAAACAGTTTTTATCCAAAGTGTCCAAGCCGTTACCTGAAAAAGCTCAAGTAGACTATATGCAATTTGAAAAGAAGCCTAGTGGAAGGATCTTATGCTGGATGTTTGTTCAAGATATTCACTGCATTGCTATTAAACGTGAATATGGGATTCTGTATTTCAATTCACTACTGAGCATTCTTTCCTTACCATTCTATGATGTTTCTGCGTTGACAAGGCTTAAACTTATCAATCGTGCAAAATACGATGGTGCTACGTTGTTTGAGCGTCTGGTGAAAGTAAACAAGAAGACAGGCTGGAAGGATGAGTCCTACAAGCCACAATTTCCTGTTTATCAACCGATCAAGTTTACTCTTGATCCGGACACCAACACTTGCAGATATAAACTTGTTTATCAGCCACCGAGGGTAGTAGATAAAATCCCATTGATGCCTATAAAGCAGGATTTTCTGGAAGACATGGCATTGTGGTGCTACGACTCGGATACTCATGAAGCTGTTATCGTGTTTAGAGATGGTCGTGCTAACTACAGGATGTTGGATCCGATGTGGATCGTCAACATGTCTGAAGCTGATATTGGAAGATTATATCGTCATGATATTTTCTATGAAGATCAAGATGCACGCCAAGCGTTAAAGTTTCAGAGAGTAGCGTGTTTTTGCTACTACAGGGGTATTCATTCGGGCAGTACGTGGTCCGAACAACACTGAAGGAAGATTAGAAGACCAAAGACGAGTAACAGACAAGGGGGAGTTTGTTGATGCATTTTTAGTGTCTGTAACTAGTCTTGTTTAACGATGTATTTTGTAATGGTCTTTTATTAATTATCGAGTCTGTATGTTATGTTGACCAAGTCAGATATCCTCCTATCTACTTGTGTACAACTTATTTGTCTCTTTTGGTATGTAATGTATTATGAACAATGCATGTTGCATTAAAGGGTAGTTTTGTGATTACTATGTTTATTTGTTGCTGATTGTTGCTGTCTGATAACAGGAACAAACACAACAGTTGCAGTCCTCGACGAAACAGACTTCTGTTTCGTCGTAACACTTCATGGCGAAACAGACTTCTGATTCGTTGAAGGTCATGACGAATCAGACCTTGATTCGTCATGTATTGGGCTGTTCCAGGCCCATGTTCAGATTCGTCAAACACTTGTGTGTTTCGTCGACATCAGTGGCCCAGGGGCTATATAAGCAACACTTTGTGTTCATTTGAACTCAGAGAGATAATAAACAGACCATAGTAACAAAACTCTGCCAAAATTTAGTCTGAACTGTGTTTGTATCAGTTGTTATCGGTTCTCATCCCGTTAATCAATAGATTGTGTTTCATTGATTAATCCGTTGTTATTTATTGCTATACATGTTTGATTTGGCATAGTTACGTGGATTCCGCACGCGTAACCGTGTTTACTATAAACAAGAGATTCGGTTCGTAATCGATCCTCAGATTTCGGGACCTACAATACCCATTATAATAATCAGATATAAAGACCTAGTATCCCAGAATTTTGGTAATCTCTCAAACGAAATTACGGTACCAAGACCATATATCCAAAAGATGTTACACACAAGTTACTCAGTTCGTTATCTTTATATACCAAAAACAAGTTCTTATTAACGCATAAAACCTATCATTACTACATATAATGAAGCTATCAACAGTTTAGGTTTTAATTTTATAAGACACCCTGTAAAAGATATGACTGCCGATGTACTCTCATTTCTTCTCACAATCAACGCGTCCTCAATTTTTCATTTTCTAATTTTTTGGGTTTCTTTATAAAAATATCCTACAAACAAGTAGAATCTTTTTGGATTTTTTTTTTGTTTAAAAAAAAGAAGTAAACTTTACAAAGAAACGGAAAAATAAAGTTTCCATGAAGGCTTGTGTAACCATCCTGTTGATGCAGATTTTGTGTCCGATGCTTGTCGAATAGATTAGTTATTATTTTACGCTGAATTTGTAATAGTTAGTGAAACGGTCAAACGAACGTGTATTGACCCGCTCGTTTGAAGTGGTCAAACGAGAGGGTTAATTGTTTGACCGTGTGTGTTTGCAAGACAAGGGGTGTGACTATAAATAGAAAACCCTTGCCATTTGCAACATCAGGAGTTTTTAGGAGGTTTGAGACCTCACCGGGAGAGATCACCACTTGGTCTCTCCCCGGATGTATACTTCTTTGGTATTAGTTCGGTTATCATGTAATCGGGCCGATTTGTAATGTTTTACTACCGGATTAATACAAAGTTGTTTGTTTATCATTTCTAATCTCTCCCGTCTTGAACCGATCTCACATGAATCACGGTTTCGGTCACGAAACACGGTCCTACAATTGGTATCAGAGCCATGGTGCCCGATTTAGTAAATCTAACCGTTTACTAAGTCACATGTGCTCTAGATCTGTGATTTTAGTGATTTTTGTTCAAGAAGAAAAGTTGGGTGAAAATGAGAAAAACTCAGATTTGGACCCGAATATTCAGATCTGTGCTGAAACGAGTGTTCGGTTTTAT
Source organism: Helianthus tuberosus (assembly GCA_030545235.1). Taxonomy (NCBI): domain Eukaryota; kingdom Viridiplantae; phylum Streptophyta; class Magnoliopsida; order Asterales; family Asteraceae; genus Helianthus; species Helianthus tuberosus. The sequence continues at coordinate 43,253 of JARYGA010032253.1, forward strand.
GTTTTTCACCTATATAAACAAGTTATCATCATCAAAAATCGTATACAAAGTGTTTTCGTCAAATCTGCAAAATTGAACAGTGGCTGTGTTCTTGATGTTCTTGGCGGCTGCTTGAAGATTTGAAAGATGATACTCTGGATCGAAAGATACCAGATATTGGTGGGAACCCTCAACAACTTCGAAAGATGATCAGTTCCAAACAACCAGCATATATCAGTTCGAAAGATGATCAGTTCCAAACTACTTCGAAAGATGATCAGTCCCAACAACTTCGAAGGATCCAGATCTGATCAGCTCGAAGGATCCAATAGGTCAAATCCTTCGTTGACCAATTCATCTTTCGAGCATCAATCGTCCAGCATCTGTTTCGTCGGCTGGTGCTGGGTATCGAAGAAGACAAGGACCGTGGATGTTCTTGACATAAGAAAGATGTTGAAGATGGGGATTACGTTTGAAATTGTCGACTGAAATCGCTGGGTTTAGATGATGGACCAAATGATTTCTTTAGGATGTTGTGTGTAGGAGAGGCGGCAACAAGCGGAGATCGATCTCCGGCTACCACAGGAGTGGATGTATGGCAGAGATGAAGACACATAACGGCTGATTGCTGGAGTTTTGATTGTTGATGTTTGGTTGGTGGAATCGACCAGATGTATCGAAGAAGAAGAAGGGTATGTGTATCGATGAGGTTGAAGGAGTATTAAAAAAAAAATGTCTGTGTGTATTGAAGCTGTTCATCGAAGATGAAAACAAAAGCTAATGTTGGGAGCAGGTAGGGTTTCTTGATTCACATGACCTATCATATTTTGGGCTCCATTAGAATGTGAAAACATTCTCTTTTGTCGTAATCTTATTTTGGGCTCCATTTGTGGGAGGATTAGAGATAAGTATTAAAGTTGGGCCACCGTTATTTCTTTTGGGGCTTGGTAATGGGCAGTGGTCTTTCTATTCAGACTTTTAATTATTAATCGATATTGGGCCAAGAATAGAAGATCATTCTAATGGGTCGCAAACAAAGTGGGATCGGGTGTTCGCGAAGTTGAGTTAAACGGTGCTTCTAAATTTCAACGTCGAAATTGAACGGGTTTGGGAGCACGCGGGATGTTGCGGCATGTTGTTAAAAAAAATGATGATGAAAACTTGATTTTTGAAAAATGTGGGGTAGTCACGGTTACCGATGCAAATGTCAAAAATGGTGACGCGACTATTATGGGCCAAAAACCAAAAACAAAACGGTATGTTCACTTCCGCACGTCAATGTTTATGATTGTTATCTGTTATTCGAAAATGTTCGAAAGCATTTTGTTTATTGTCATATTCTCGCATTTGAAGACGAACGTATGAACCTAGAATGTCAATACCGGTCCTAACGAGTTCACAAAGTCTTTGGAGGGATACAAGTCGGATCCTACGGGGTACTAGGCGATATTTCCTTATCAACTAGAATATGCAACGAAGAAATCCTTTTTGTTTATTGTCATATTCTCGCATTTGGTAACGAATGAATGAACCTAGAATGTCAATACCGGTCCTAACGAGTTCACAAAGTCTTTGGAGGGATACAAGTCGGATCCTACGGGGTACTAGGGGACGTTCTTTTTCAACTAGAATATGCAAAGAAGAAATTCGTTTTCGTGATTTTTCGAAAAACCAAGAACATTCAACGAAGATTGACGACAGTTCCGCTCAGTGGAGGGAATTGGTGAACATTTGACGACAGTTTCTTTGAAGTGGAGAGAATCTGTTAAGGTTTAGAAATCTTACCAAAGAAATAGGGGGAATAAAACGTATGTTGAATTTCTTCGGTAAATTTCTAAACGCAATCACAGGTGGTAGAGTTTGTGATTTTCTGGTGATACAAACGGTTCGGCGTGGAATGTTTTGCACATACACATATTTGAGGATTTTAATTAATTCTCCAGCCAGCGTGAAGGGTTTTGCACGGAAAAATACAGGTTTCTAAAGTCTACAGTAGTTACAAAAGCGCTGTTCACTGAAGACCTGGGGAATCTTTATGAAAGCTGATAGTTCAAGACTGAAGACCTGCAGGATTCGGTTTTGGGTTTGATGTTTCCTTGGGATTTTACAGGGATCTGGGGGTAACTCAATTCGTTGAGTTTGCAAACGATGTACTTGGTCAAGCTGACTTCCTGAGTACTGATGCTGAAGATCCGTAGTGCATTACGTGGTCAACTTCACAAAGGCGAGACAATGAGATCTGGATGTAGTTCAACTAAGCATGCTGGTTGAGCTTGCAAGGGATACACTTGGTCTAGCTGACTTTCCTGAGTGTTGATGCTGAAGATTAAAGTGCATTACTTGGTGGATTCCACAAAGACGGTTTACAGAAGACAGTTCACCAGAAATCTCTATCAATGTAGTATGCTTGAATGAAATGAAGTTCTTATGACAGATCAAGACTTGATGCAGTTCTTAAAGAATGGAACCCTTATCAAATGCCGGTTGGAGTATTGGAAGATCAGCGGAAGATCGGTCAATTAAGCCTTGTGAGGAAATTGCACAACACCCAACACGGATACGCGTACTTTAAGGGGGAAATATTATACAAGGAGCATCAAGATACTACTTACCTGGATCATCGGTCAAGGGGGAATTTGTTAACACAGAGAAGATGAATACTTGACTGAAGATCGATTGCAGTTGCATTTTCAGCATTCGACAGCAACGGACAAGGGGGAATTTGTTGATGCAGATTTTGTGTCCGATGCTTGTCGAATAGATTAGTTATTATTTTACGCTGAATTTGTAATAGTTAGTGAAACGGTCAAACGAACGTGTATTGACCCGCTCGTTTGAAGTGGTCAAACGAGAGGGTTATTTGTTTGACCGTGTGTGTTTGCAAGACAAGGGGTGTGACTATAAATAGAAAACCCTTGCCATTTGCAACATCAGGAGTTTTTAGGAGGTTTGAGACCTCACCGGGAGAGATCACCACTTGGTCTCTCCCCGGATGTATACTTCTTTGGTATTAGTTCGGTTATCATGTAATCAGGCCGATTTGTAATGTTTTACTACCGGATTAATACAAAGTTGTTTGTTTATCATTTCTAATCTCTCCCGTCTTGAACCGATCTCACACGAATCACGGTTTCGGTCACGAAACACGGTCCTACACATCCTACTCAGGGTTTATCATCTGATCATTCGGAATAAGTTCTCAAACCTCGTCCGATCGAATGTCTTTGTAAACAGGTCTGCATAGTTGTCTAAGGTGTCAACTCTGACTACATCAATTAAACCTTTTTTCAGCACAATCACGAATAAAATGATGCCTAACATCTATATGTTTTATGCGTGAATGATGTACTGGGTTATTTGTTATTGAAATAGGTAAATTATTATCTACCATGATAGGAGTTTGTGTATAATTCAAACCCTAATCCTGCAATTGTTGTTGTATCTACAGACTTGAGCACAACAACTCTAAGCGGAGATGTATTCTGCTTCACATGTGGACAGTGACACTGAAAGTTGCTTTTTGAATTGCCAGTATATCAGACGCCTTCCAAGCAGTTGAGCACCACCAGAGGTTGATTTCCTGTTGATCGGACACCAGCCAAAATCTGCATCCACATATGCTATCAAATCTAAGCCTCCCTCGACTAGATACCACAATCCAAGTCTTGCATTGCCTTTAAGATATCGAAAAATCCGTTTGACGAGTTTCAAATGCGATTCTCTCGAAGTGGCTTTGTACTTAGCACATAAACATACGAAAAACATTATGTCAGGTCGAGATGCAGTATGATACATTAAGGAACCAATCATTGCACCATAAACCGAAGGATCCAATTCAGGATCTTTTTCCTTTTCATTTGACAGCTTATAATTGATAGACAATGAAGTTTCATAAGGCACACTATTTTCCATGTTGAATCGCTTGAGGATCTCGTGGACTTAATTCGTCTGATGAATATACGTGCCATTCACTTCTTGATCCACTTGCAACCCGAGTAAAAAATTCACCTCACCCATTGCACTCATCTAAAATTTCGATTTCAAAACTTGTTTGAATTCCCTACAAAGCTCCTCATTTGAAGAACAAAAAATAATGTCATCGCCATATAATTGCATAATCAGGAAATCTCCCCCTTTCTTTAAGATGAAGAGAGTGGAATCTATTGCACCACGAGTGAATTCGTTTGCCAACAAATGCTTTAACAGTTTCTCGTACCAGGCACGAGGAGCATGATGAAGACCGTATAAAGCTTTGTCCAGCAAGTAAACTTTGTTCGACGATTCTGGAGCTTCAAAACCTGGCGTCTGGGATACATACACAATTTCTTGCAACTTCCCGTAAAGGAATGCACTTTTGACATCTAACTGATAGACTTTAATATGCATATGAGCAGCAAAGGCTAGGAACAAATGAATTGCTTCAAGTCAAGCCACAAGCGCATAAGCTTCCGTGTAGTCGATCCCTTCTTCCTGATTAAACCATCGCACCACCAAACGAGCTCTATTTCTGACGAAGATGCCTTTATCATCGTTTTTACATTAAAACCCATTTCGTGTTAATTGTGTGCTGGCCCTTAGAAAGATCTACCAAGTTCCAAACCTTCAACTTGTCAAACTGAGCCAACCCTACCTGTATCGCCTCACACAACGACCTGTCTTTCAGCGACATATGGTAGTTTTTCGGCTCTATCTTTGAAATAAAGCACTCATGCAGGCTTAAACTGTAGATCTCTTTCTCTTTGATTTTTATGAACAAACACTGCATATCATTAATACTGCTACTTCAAGTCATTATTCCTCTACGCGGATCTCTGATAACATTATCAATAGGATAATTCATATTTGTCCGAGTAACAGGAATAGCTGGAACTTGTAGATTTGTACCTAAATTTGACTGGATCTCACCCATAACAGATGCATTACTAGATGCTTGAACATTTGAAGAAGACGTACCAACATTTGGATATGTTGAAAATCAACATAAAGATCACCATTTGTAGTTTGAGCCGCTTCGACGTCATCATCGGAATCGCTTGAATCCGCATCATTGGAGGTCTGAGTGGCACCGACATCATTTACATTTGACGTGTTGGTAATGTTTACTCCTGAATAACTATTTGAAGAGACATTTGTCTGAATGCTGGTACGCCAACCTGCATCCACTTCCTTTTTGTCGATCAAGTGTCAGTACACTAGTTCAGTCTCATCATCTGTTAAATCAGGTAAAGCAAAAAAATCAAACAACTTTTCATATTGGTAACTAGTGTTGGGACCAAACTCAAATGGTGGAGGATCATAACTCAAAGGAGTTATATCAAAGACTATTTCCACCATCTGTTTCTTGACATTGTATACTTGTTTGTTCGGAAAGCCTAAATCAAAACCTAGGAAGAAACCAATTTCTTAGATCTCCCCAAACTTTGGAGTATCCGATGTCCGTTGGATCATACACTTCATCCCAAAAGGCTAAAAACCTTTCAAATTTGGTTTCTTTTTCTCAAGAAGTTCATAACAAGTTTTATCTTCCTGTTTCACTATAAGCACATGATTCAGCACATAGCATGCAGTGTTTACAGCTTCGGTCCAAAAAGAACACATGCAATTTGGATTCTAGGAGAATGGTTCTTGCAGCCTTGATAAGGGTCCTATTCTTCCTTTCAGCAACTCTATTCTGTTGAGGAACATACTGAACGCTAAACTGATGAATAATACCCATATCACGACATAACTCATCCATATATTGATTTTTAAATTCAGTTCCGTTATCACTTCTCATTCTTTTGATGGGTAATGAGTAATTTTTTTTATAATTCTTTAAATAAATCTCACAAAGTGCTGAAAGTTTGATCTTTCGATTTTAAGAAAAATATCGGCGAGTATCTCAAAAAATCATCTGTGATAACCAAACAGTAAGACATACCACCAATGCTAGTTACATGGATCGGACCAAACAAATCCATGTGAAGCAGCTCTAGTGGTTGTTGGATAGAGTTTATGAGTTTAGGCTTATGAGATTTATGTTTGATTTTCCCTTTCTCACAGAATTCACATTTACTATGCATATTGAAACTACGTAAAGGAACACCCAACACCAAGTTGTTCTTTATCAAGTGATTCATTTTTCGTCTATGCACATGGCCCATCTTTCGTTGCCACAGGAAAGATTGATCTTCTGTTGCATTTGAAAGCAAACACATTGACGGACCAAAGGAGTTAACAATCGGACGCATGTCCATCACATAGGTGTTGTTTACTCTTGGAGCTCTTATCACAATCCAATCTCGAGGAACCACAAATCCTGGCTTAGGAATGAAAAAAGCCTTATCCATCAAATGCATTGTATACTTGTTATCACAAATATGAGATATTGACAGCAAGTTACGCTTCAGTTCTTCAACATAGTTCACCTTGTGCAAGGTGATCTTGCCCTTGGACACAGAACCTTCACCGGTGATATAACCACCATTTTCACCTGCAAAGTTAACATAACCACCTCGAATAGATTTTAAATTTGATAACAATTCTTTGTTCCCCGTCATATGGCTGGAACAACCACAATCCATATACCCAATATAGATAGCTTTCTTCAGTTGTTCCTGCATTAGCAAATAGGAAATCAGTTTGAATATGGGACCCAAGCCGTGAAGGTGTTTGGTTGTCCAAATTCATCAAAAAACAAAAATTCTTTGAAATAACCAACTTCATTGTT
>JARYGA010032254.1:0-19765 GCA_030545235.1 Helianthus tuberosus
CGCCTTTTTTTACTCTCTGATCGAGGTTCTCGGCATTGAAAAATCTTCGTAAACTAAATCACACGTGTATAGTTTGACATTTAAGAGATGTACAATCAAAAAAATCAAGGGCAATGGTGATATATAGGCTGATTAGAAACCAAAAAAAAACACTCAACAAATGGCTATAATTTTAGGAATGTGTTTAGTGATGGCATCAGATTCCTAATTGATGGAGAAAGGTCTGGTGGCAAGAAAAGTTGCTTCTAGGAGTTTGTCAAGTGTTTTCGCTCGACGATTCCATTCTTGGGTGGTTGGTTTGGCCCTTGTTCCTGTAACTCGAATCCTAGCCCGGTATATCCCATTTTAATTTTACACCATTGTGAACCTTACGCCTTTTTTACTCTCTGATCGAGGTTCTCGGCATTGAGAAATCTTCGTAAACTAAATCACACGTGTATATGTGGATATTTAAGAGATATACAGTCAACAAAATCAAGGGTAATGGTGATATATATGCGGATTAGACACCAGATAAAAAAAAACACTCAACAAATGGCTACAATTTAAGGAATGTGTTTAGTGACGGCATCAGATTACTATTTGATGGAGAAAGGTTTGGTGGCAAGAAAAGCTGCTTCTAGGAGGTTGTCAACTGTTTTCGCTCGACGATTCCATTCTTGGGTGGTTGGTTTGGCCCTTGTTCCTGTAACTCGAATCCTAGCCCGGTATATCCCATTTTAATTTTACACAATTGTGAACCTTACACCTTTTTTTCTCTCTGATCGAGGTTCTCGGCATTGAAAAATCTTCGTAAACTAAATCACACGTGTATATGTTGACATTTAATAGATATACAGTCAAGAAAATCAAGGGCAATGGTGATATATATGCGGATTAGACACACAAAAAAAAAAAAAAAAAAAAACAATCAACAAATGGCTACAATTTAAGGAATGTGTTTAGTGATGACATCAGATTCCTAATTGATGGAGAAAGGTCTGGTGGCAAGAAAAGCTGCTTCTAGGAGGTTGTCAAGTGTTTTCGCTCGACAATTCCATTCTTGGGTGGTTGGTTTGGCCCTTGTTCCTGTAACTCGAATCCTAGCCTGGTATATCTCATTTTAATTTTACACAATTATGAACCTTACACCTTTTTTTCTCTCTGATCGAGGTTCTCGGCATTGAAAAATCTTCGTAAACTAAATCACACGTGTATATGTTGACATTTAATAGATATACAGTCAAGAAAATCAAGGGCAATGGTGATATATATGCGGATTAGACACACAAAAAAAAAAAAAAAAAAAACACTCAACAAATGGCTACAATTTAAGGAATGTGTTTAGTGATGACATCAGATTACTAATTGATGGAGAAAGGTCTGGTGGCAAGAAAAGCTGCTTCTAGGAGGTTGTCAAGTGTTTTCGCTCGACGATTCCATTCTTGGGTGGTTGGTTTGGCCCTTGTTCCTGTAACTCGAATCCTAGCCTGGTATATCCCCTTTTAATTTTACACAATTGTGAACCTTACGCCTTTTTTACTCTCTGATCGAGGTTCTCAGCATTGAAAAATCTTCGTAAACTAAATCACACGTGTATATCTTGACATTTAAGAGATATACAGTCAAGAAAATCAAGGGTAATGGTGATATATATGCGGATTAGACACAAAAAAAACACTCAACAAATGGCTACAATTTAAGGAATGTGTTTAGTGATGACATCAGAATCCTATTTGATGGAGAAAGGTCTGGTGGCAAGAATAGCTGCTTCAAGGAGGTTGTCAAGTGTTTTCGCTTGACGATTCCATTCTTGGGTGGTTGGTTTGGCCCTTGTTCCTGTAACTCGAATCATAGCCCTGTATATCCCATTTTAATTTTACACAATTGTGAACCTCACGCCTTTTTTACTCTCTGATCGAGGTTCTCGGCATTGAAAAATCTTCGTAAACTAAATCACACATGTGTATGTTGACATTTAAGAGATGCACAATCAATAAAATCAAGGGCAATGGTGATATATATGCGGATTAGACACCAAAAAAAAAAAACACTCAACAAATGGCTACAATTTAAGGAATGTGTTTAGTGATGGCATCAGATTCCTAATTGATGGAGAAAGGTTTGGTGGCAAGAAAAGCTGCTTCTAGGAGGTTGTCAAGTGTTTTCGCTCGACGATTCCATTCTTGGGTGGTTGGTTTGTCCCTTGTTCCTGTAACTCGAATCCTAACCCGGTATATCCCATTTTAATTTTAAACCATTGTGAACCTTACGCCTTTTTTACTATCTGATCGAGGTTCTCGGCATTGAAAAATCTTCGTAAACTAAATCACACGTGTATATGTGGATATTTAAGAGATATACAGTCAAGAAAATCAAGGGCAACGGTGATATATATGCGGATTAGACACAAAAAAAAAACACTCAACAAATGGCTACAATTTAAGGGATGTGTTTAGTGACGGCATCAGATTCCTAATTGATGGAGAAAGGTCTGGTGGCAAGAAAAGCTGCTTCTAGGAGGTTGTCAAGTGTTTTTGCTCGATGATTCCATTCTTGGGTGGTTGGTTTTGCCTTTGTTCCTTTAACTTGAATCCTAGCCCGATACATCCCATTTTAATCTTACACCATTGTGAACCTTACGCCTTTTTTACTCTCTGATCGAGGTTCTCGGCATTGAAAAATCTTCGTAAACTAAATCACACGTGTATATGTGGATATTTAAAAGATATACAGTCAAGAAAATCAAGGGCAATGGTGATATATATGCGGATTAGACACAAAAAAAACACTCAACAAATGGCTACAATTTAAGGAATGTGTTTAGTGACGGCATCAGATTACTATTTGATGGAGAAAGGTTTGGTGGCAAGAAAAGCTGCTTCTAGGAGGTTGTCAACTGTTTTCGCTCGACGATTCCATTCTTGGGTGGTTGGTTTGGCCCTTGTTCCTGTAACTCGAATCCTAGCCCGGTATATCCCATTTTAATTTTACACAATTGTGAACCTTACACCTTTTTTTCTCTCTGATCGAGGTTCTCGGCATTGAAAAATCTTCGTAAACTAAATCACACGTGTATATGTTGACATTTAATAGATATACAGTCAAGAAAATCAAGGGCAATGGTGATATATATGCGGATTAGACACAAAAAAAAAAAAAAAAAAAAACAATCAACAAATGGCTACAATTTAAGGAATGTGTTTAGTGATGACATCAGATTCCTAATTGATGGAGAAAGGTCTGGTGGCAAGAAAAACTGCTTCTAGGAGGTTGTCAAGTGTTTTCGCTCGACAATTCCATTCTTGGGTGGTTGGTTTGGCCCTTGTTCCTGTAACTCGAATCCTAGCCTGGTATATCTCATTTTAATTTTACACAATTATGAACCTTACACCTTTTTTTCTCTCTGATCGAGGTTCTCGGCAATGAAAAATCTTCGTAAACTAAATCACACGTGTATATGTTGACATTTAATAGATATATAGTCAAGAAAATCAAGGGAAATGGTGATATATATGCGGATTAGACACACAAAAAAAAAAAAAAAAAAAAAACAATCCACAAATGGCTACAATTTAAGGAATGTGTTTAGTGATGACATCAGATTACTAATTGATGGAGAAAGGTCTGGTGGCAAGAAAAGCTGCTTCTAGGAGGTTGTCAAGTGTTTTCGCTCGACGATTCCATTCTTGGGTGGTTGGTTTGGCCCTTGTTCCTGTAACTCGAATCCTAGCCTGGTATATCCCCTTTTAATTTTACACAATTGTGAACCTTACGCCTTTTTTACTCTCTGATCGAGGTTCTCAGCATTGAAAAATCTTCATAAACTAAATCACACGTGTATATCTTGACATTTAAGAGATATACAGTCAAGAAAATCAAGGGTAATGGTGATATATATGCGGATTAGACACAAAAAAAACACTCAACAAATGGCTACAATTTAAGGAATGTGTTTAGTGACGGCATCAGAATCCTATTTGATGGAGAAAGGTCTGGTGGCAAGAATAGCTGCTTCAAGGAGGTTGTCAAGTGTTTTCGCTTGACGATTCCATTCTTGGGTGGTTGGTTTGGCCCTTGTTCCTGTAACTCGAATCATAGCCCTGTATATCCCATTTTAATTTTACACAATTGTGAACCTCACGCCTTTTTTACTCTCTGATCGAGGTTCTCGGCATTGAAAAATCTTCGTAAACTAAATCACACATGTGTATGTTGACATTTAAGAGATGCACAATCAATAAAATCAAGGGCAATGGTGATATATATGCGGATTAGACACCAAAAAAAAAAAACACTCAACAAATGGCTACAATTTAAGGAATGTGTTTAGTGATGGCATCAGATTCCTAATTGATGGAGAAAGGTTTGGTGGCAAGAAAAGCTGCTTCTAGGAGGTTGTCAAGTGTTTTCGCTCGACGATTCCATTCTTGGGTGGTTGGTTTGTCCCTTGTTCCTGTAACTCGAATCGTAACCCGGTATATCCCATTTTAATTTTAAACCATTGTGAACCTTACGCCTTTTTTACTATCTGATCGAGGTTCTCGGCATTGAAAAATCTTCGTAAACTAAGTCACACGTGTATATGTGGATATTTAAGAGATATACAGTCAAGAAAATCAAGGGCAACGGTGATATATATGCGGATTAGACACAAAAAAAACACTCAACAAATGGCTACAATTTAAGGGATGTGTTTAGTGACGGCATCAGATTCCTAATTGATGGAGAAAGGTCTGGTGGCAAGAAAAGCTGCTTCTAGGAGGTTGTCAAGTGTTTTTGCTCGATGATTCCATTCTTGGGTGGTTGGTTTTGCCTTTGTTCCTTTAACTTGAATCCTAGCCCGATACATACCATTTTAATCTTACACCATTGTGAACCTTACGCCTTTTTTACTCTCTGATCGAGGTTCTCGGCATTGAAAAATCTTCGTAAACTAAATCACACGTGTATATGTGGATATTTAAAAGATATACAGTCAAGAAAATCAAGGGCAATGGTGATATATATGCGGATTAGACACAAAAAAAACACTCAACAAATGGCTACAATTTAAGGAATGTGTTTACTGACGGCATCAGATTCCTAATTGATGGAGAAAGGTCTGGTGGCAAGAAAAGCTGCTTCTAGGAGGTTGTCATGTGTTTTCGCTCGACGATTCCATTCTTGGGTGGTTGGTTTGGCCCTTGTTCCTGTAACTCGAATCCTAGCCTGGTATATCCCATTTTAATTTTACACAATTGTGAACCTTACGCCTTTTTTACTCTCTGATCGAGGTTCTCGGCATTGAAAAATCTTCGTAAACTAAATCACACGTGTATATGTTGACATTTAAGAGATATACAGTCAAGAAACTCAAGGGCAATGGTGATATATATGCGGATTAGACACAAAAAAAAACACTTAACAAATGGCTACAATTTAAGGAATGTGTTTAGTGACGACATCAGAATCCAATTTGATGGAGAAAGGTCTGGTGACAAGATAAGCTGCTTCTAGGAGGTTGCCAAGTGTTTTCGCTCAACGATTCCATTCTTGGGTGGTTGGTTTGACCCTTGTTCCCGTAACTCGAATCATAGCCAGGTATATCCCATTTTAATTTTACTCATTAGTGAACCTTACGCCTTTTTTACTCTCTGATCGAGGTTCTCGGCATTGAAAAATCTTCGTAAACTAAATCACACGTGTATATGTTGACATTTAAGAGATGTACAATCAATAAAATCAATGGCAATGGTGATATATATGCGGATTAGACACCAAAAAAAAACACTCAACAAATAGGTACAATTTAAGGAATGTGTTTAGTGATGGCATCAGATTCCTAATTGATGGAGAAAGGTCTGGTGGCAAGAAAAGCTGCTACTAGGAGGTTGTCAAGTGTTTTCGCTCGACGATTCCATTCTTGGGTGGTTGGTTTGGCCCTTGTTCCTGTAACTCGAATCCTAGCCCGGTATATCCCATTTTAATTTTACACCATTGTGAACCTTACTCCTTTTTTATTCTCTGATCGAGGTTCTCGGCATTGAAAAATCTTCGTAAACTAAATCACACGTGTATATGTGGATATTTAAGATATATATACAGTCAAGAAAATCAAGGGCAATGATGATATATATGCGGATTAGACACCAAAAAAAAACACTCAACAAATGGCTACAATTTAAGGAATGTGTTTAGTGACGGCATAAGATTCCTAATTGATGGAGCAAGGTCTGGTGGCAAGAAAAGCTGCTTCTAGGAGGTTGTCAAGTGTTTTCGCTCGACAATTCCATTCTTGGGTGGTTGGTTTGGCCCTTGTTCCTGTAACTCGAATCCTAGCCTGGTATATCCCATTTTAATTTTACACAATTATGAACCTTACGCCTTTTTTACTCTCTGATCGAGGTTCTCGGCATTGAAAATTCTCCGTAAACTAAATCACACGTGTATATGTTGACATTTAATAGATATACTGTCAAGAAAATCAAGGGCAATGGTGATATATATGCAGATTAGGCACAAAAAAAAAACACTCAACAAATGGCTACAATTTAAGGACTGTGTTTATTGACGGCATCAGATTCCTAATTGATGGAGAAAGGTCTGGTGGCAAGAAAAGTTGCTTCTAGGAGGTTGTCAAGTGTTTTCGTTCGACAATTCCATTCTTGGGTGGTTGGTTTGGCCCTTGTTCCTGTAACTCGAATCCTAGCCTGGTATATCCCATTTTAATTTTACACAATTGTGAACCTTACGCCTTTTTTACTCTCTGATCGAGGTTCTCGGCATTGAAAAATCTTCGTAAACTAAATCACACGTGTATATGTTGATATTTAAGAGATATACAGTCAAGAAAATTAAGGGCAATGGTGATATATATGCGTATTAGACACAAAAAAAAAAACACTCAACAAATGGCTACAATTTAAGGAATGTGTTTAGTGACGACATCAGAATCCTATTTGATGGAGAAAGGTCTGGTGGCAAGAAAAGCTGCTTCTAGGAGGTTGCCAAGTGTTTTCGCTCGACGATTCCATTCTTGGGTGGTTGGTTTGGCCCTTGTTCCTGTAACTCGAATCATAGCCCGGTATATCCCATTTTAATTTTACACAATTGTGAGCCTTACGCCTTTTTTACTCTCTGATCGAGGTTCTCGGCATTGAAAAATCTTCGTAAACTAAATCACACGTGTATATGTTGACATTTAAGAGATGTACAATCAATAAAATCAAGGGCAATGGTGATATATATGCGGATTAGACACAAAAAAAAAACACTCAACAAATGGCTACAATTTAAGGAATGTGTTTAGTGATGGCATCAGATTCCTAATTGATGGAGAAAGGTCTGGTGGCAAGAAAAGCTGCTACTAGGAGGTTGTCAACTGTTTTCGCTCGACGATTCCATTCTTGGGTGGTTGGTTTGGCCCTTGTTCCTGTAACTCGAATCCTAGCCCGGTATATCCCATTTTAATTTTACACCATTGTGAACCTTACGCCTTTTTTACTCTCTGATCGAGGTTCTCGGCATTGAAAAATCTTCGTAAACTAAATCACACGTGTATATGTGGATATTTAAGAGATATACAGTCAAGAAAATCAAGGGCAATGATGATATTTATGGGGATTAGACACCAAAAAAAAAAAAAACACTCAACAAATGGCTACAATTTAAGGAATGTGTTTAGTGACGGCATCAGATTCCTAATTGATGGAGCAAGGTCTGATGGCAAGAAAAGCTGCTTCTAGGAGGTTGTCAAGTGTTTTCGCTCGACAATTACATTCTTGGGTGGTTGGTTTGGCCCTTGTTCCTGTAACTCGAATCCTAGCCTGGTATATCCCATTTTAATTTTACACAATTATGAACCTTACGCCTTTTTTACTCTCTGATCGAGGTTCTCGGCATTGAAAAATCTTCGTAAACTAAATCACACGTGTATATGTTGACATTTAAGAGATATACTGTCAAGAAAATCAAGGGCAATGGTGATATATATGCAGATTAGGCACAAAAAAAAACACTCAACAAATGGCTACAATTTAAGGACTGTGTTTATTGACGGCATCAAATTCCTAATTGATGGAGAAAGGTCTGGTGGCAAGAAAAGTTGCTTCTAGGAGGTTGTCAAGTGTTTTCGTTCGACAATTCCATTCTTGGGTGGTTGGTTTGGCCCTTGTTCCTGTAACTCGAATCCTAGCCTGGTATATCCCATTTTAATTTTACACAATTGTGAACCTTACGCCTTTTTTACTCTCTGATCGAGGTTCTCGGGATTGAAAAATCTTCGTAAACTAAATCACACGTGTATATGTTGATATTTAAGAGATATACTGTCAAGAAAATCAAGGGCAATGGTGATATATATGCAGATTCGGCACAAAAAAAAAACACTCAACAAATGGCTACAATTTAAGGACTGTGTTTATTGACGGCATCAAATTCCTAATTGATGGAGCAAGGTCTGATGGCAAGAAAAGCTGCTTCTAGGAGGTTGTCAAGTGTTTTCGCTCGACGATTCCATTCTTGGGTGGTTGGTTTGGCCCTTGTTCCTGTAACTCGAATCATAGCCCGGTATATCCCATTTTAATTTTACACAATTGTGAGCCTTACGCCTTTTTTACTCTCTGATCGAGGTTCTCGGCATTGAAAAATCTTCGTAAACTAAATCACACGTGTATATGTTGACATTTAAGAGATGTACAATCAATAAAATCAAGGGCAATGGTGATATATATGCGGATTAGACACAAAAAAAAAAACACACAACAAATGGCTACAATTTAAGGAATGTGTTTAGTGATGGCATCAGATTCCTAATTCATGGAGAAAGGTCTGGTGGCAAGAAAAGCTGCTACTAGGAGGTTGTCAACTGTTTTCGCTCGACGATTCCATTCTTGGGTGGTTGGTTTGGCCCTTGTTCCTGTAACTCGAATCCTAGCCCGGTATATCCCATTTTAATTTTACACCATTGTGAACCTTACGCCTTTTTTACTCTCTGATCGAGGTTCTCGGCATTGAAAAATCTTCGTAAACTAAATCACACGTGTATATGTGGATATTTAAGAGATATACAGTCAAGAAAATCAAGGGCAATGATGATATTTATGGGGATTAGACACCAAAAAAAAAAAAAAACACTCAACAAATGGCTACAATTTAAGGAATGTGTTTAGTGACGGCATCAGATTCCTAATTGATGGAGCAAGGTCTGATGGCAAGAAAAGCTGCTTCTAGGAGGTTGTCAAGTGTTTTCGCTCGACAATTACATTCTTGGGTGGTTGGTTTGGCCCTTGTTCCTGTAACTCGAATCCTAGCCTGGTATATCCCATTTTAATTTTACACAATTATGAACCTTACGCCTTTTTTACTCTCTGATCGAGGTTCTCGGCATTGAAAAATCTTCGTAAACTAAATCACACGTGTATATGTTGACATTTAAGAGATATACTGTCAAGAAAATCAAGGGCAATGGTGATATATATGCAGATTAGGCACAAAAAAAAAAACACTCAACAAATGGCTACAATTTAAGGACTGTGTTTATTGACGGCATCAGATTCCTAATTGATGGAGAAAGGTCTAGTGGCAAGAAAAGTTGCTTCTAGGAGGTTGTCAAGTGTTTTCGTTCGACAATTCCATTCTTGGGTGGTTGGTTTGGCCCTTGTTCCTGTAACTCGAATCCTAGCCTGGTATATCCCATTTTAATTTTACACAATTGTGAACCTTACGCCTTTTTTACTCTCTGATCGAGGTTCTCGGCATTGAAAAATCTTCGTAAACTAAATCACACGTGTATATGTTGATATTTAAGAGATATACAGTCAAGAAAATTAAGGGCAATGGTGATATATATGCGTATTAGACACAAAAAAAAAACACTCAACAAATGGCTACAATTTAAGGAATGTGTTTAGTGACGACATCAGAATCCTATTTGATGGAGAAAGGTCTGGTGGCAAGAAAAGCTGCTTCTAGGAGGTTGCCAAGTGTTTTCGCTCGACGATTCCATTCTTGGGTGGTTGGTTTGGCCCTTGTTCCTGTAACTCGAATCATAGCCCGGTATATCCCATTTTAATTTTACACAATTGTGAGCCTTACGCCTTTTTTACTCTCTGATCGAGGTTCTCGGCATTGAAAAATCTTCGTAAACTAAATCACACGTGTATATGTTGACATTTAAGAGATGTACAATCAATAAAATCAAGGGCAATGGTGATATATATGCGGATTAGACACAAAAAAAAAACACTCAACAAATGGATACAATTTAAGGAATGTGTTTAGTGATGGCATCAGATTCCTAATTGATGGAGAAAGGTCTGGTGGCAAGAAAAGCTGCTACTAGGAGGTTGTCAACTGTTTTCGCTCGACGATTCCATTCTTGGGTGGTTGGTTTGGCCCTTGTTCCTGTAACTCGAATCCTAGCCCGGTATATCCCATTTTAATTTTACACCATTGTGAACCTTACGCCTTTTTTACTCTCTGATCGAGGTTCTCGGCATTGAAAAATCTTCGTAAACTAAATCACACGTGTATATGTGGATATTTAAGAGATATACAGTCAAGAAAATCAAGGGCAATGATGATATTTATGGGGATTAGACACCAAAAAAAAAAAAACACTCAACAAATGGCTACAATTTAAGGAATGTGTTTAGTGACGGCATCAGATTCCTAATTGATGGAGCAAGGTCTGATGGCAAGAAAAGCTGCTTCTAGGAGGTTGTCAAGTGTTTTCGCTCGACAATTACATTCTTGGGTGGTTGGTTTGGCCCTTGTTCCTGTAACTCGAATCCTAGCCTGGTATATCCCATTTTAATTTTACACAATTATGAACCTTACGCCTTTTTTACTCTCTGATCGAGGTTCTCGGCATTGAAAAATCTTCGTAAACTAAATCACACGTGTATATGTTGACATTTAATAGATATACTGTCAAGAAAATCAAAGGCAATGGTGATATATATGCAGATTAGGCACACAAAAAAAACACTCAACAAATGGCTACAATTTAAGGAATGTGTTTAGTGACGGCATCAGATTCCTAATTGATGGAGAAAGGTTTGGTGGCAAGAAAAGCTGCTACTAGGAGGTTGTCAAGTGTTTTCGCTCGACAATTCCATTCTTGGGTGGTTGGTTTGGCCCTTGTTCCTGTAACTCGAATCCTAGCCTGGTATATCCCATTTTAATTTTACACAATTGTGAACCTTACGCCTTTTTTACTCTCTGATCGAGGTTCTCGGCATTGAAAAATCTTCGTAAACTAAATCACACGTGTATATGTTGACATTTAAGAGATATACGGTCAAGAAAATCAAGGGCAATGGTGATATATATGCGGATTAGACACAAAAAAAAAAAAACACTCAACAAATGGCTACAATTTAAGGAATGTGTTTAGTGACGATATCAGAATCCTATTTGATGGAGAAAGGTCTGGTGGCAAGAAAAGCTGCTTCTAGGAGGTTGCCAAGTGTTTTCGCTCGACGATTCCATTCTTGGGTGGTTGGTTTGGCCCTTGTTCCTGTAACTCGAATCATAGCCCGGTATATCCCATTTTAATTTTACACAATTATGAACCTTACGCCTTTTTTACTCTCTGATCGAGGTTTTCGGCATTGAAAAATCTTCGTAAACTAAATCACACGTGTATATGTTGACATTTAATAGATATACTGTCAAGAAAATAAAGGGCAATGGTGATATATATGCGGATTAGGCACCAAAAAAAAACACTCAACAAATGGCTACAATTTAAGGAATGTGTTTAGTGACGGCATCAGATTCCTAATTGATGGAGAAAGGTTTGGTGGCAAGAAAAGCTGCTTCTAGGAGGTTGTCAAGTGTTCTCGCTCGACAATTCCATTCTTGGGTGGTTGGTTTGGCCCTTGTTCCTGTAACTCGAATCCTAGCCTGGTATATCCCATTTTAATTTTACACAATTGTGAACCTTACGCCTTTTTTACTCTCTGATCGAGGTTCTCGGCATTGAAAAATCTTCGTAAACTAAATCACACGTGTATATGTTGACATTTAAGAGATATACGGTCAAGAAAATCAAGGGCAATGGTGATATATATGCGGATTAGACACAAAAAAAAAACACTCAACAAATGGCTACAATTTAAGGAATGTGTTTAGTGACGACATCAGAATCCTATTTGATGGAGAAAGGTCTGGTGGCAAGAAAAGCTGCTTCTAGGAGTTTGCCAAGTGTTTTCGCTCGACGATTCCATTCTTGGGTGGTTGGTTTGGCCCTTGTTCCTGTAACTAGAATCATAGCCCGGTATATCCCATTTTAATTTTACACAATTGTGAACCTTACGCCTTTTTTACTCTCTGATCGAGGTTCTCGGCATTGAAAAATCGTCGTAAACTAAATCAAACGTGTATATGTTGACATTTAAGAGATGTACAATCAATAAAATCAAGGGCAATGGTGATATATATGCGGATTAGACACCAAAAAAAAACACTCAACAAATGGCTACAATTTAAGAAATGTGTTTAGTGATGGCATCAGATTCCTAATTGATGGAGAAAGGTCTGGTGGCAAGAAAAGCTGCTACGAGGAGGTTGTCAAGTGTTTTCGCTCGACGATTCCATTCTTGGGTGGTTGGTTTGGCCCTTGTTCCTGTAACTCGAATCCTAGCCCGGTATATCCCATTTTAATTTTACACCATTGTGAACCTTACGCCTTTTTTACTCTCTGATCGAGGTTCTCGGCATTGAAAAATCTTTGTAAACTAAATCACACGTGTATATGTTGACATTTAAGAGATGTACAACCAATAAAATCAAGGGCAATGGTGATATATATGCGGATTAGACACCAAAAAAAAACACTCAACAAATGGCTACAATTTAAGGAATGTGTTTAGTGACGATATCAGAATCCTATTTGATGGAGAAAGGTCTGGTGGCAAGAAAAGCTGCTTCTAGGAGGTTGCCAAGTGTTTTCGCTCGACAATTCCATTCTTGGGTGGTTGGTTTGGCCCTTGTTCCTGTAACTCGAATCCTAGCCTGGTATATCCCATTTTAATTTTACACAATTATGAACCTTACGCCTTTTTTACTCTCTGATCGAGGTTCTCGGCATTGAAAAATCTTCGTAAACTAAATCACACGTGTATATGTTGACATTTAATAGATATACTGTCAAGAAAATCAAGGGCAATGGTGTATATATGCAGATTAGGCACAAAAAAAAAACACTCAACAAATGGCTACAATTTAAGGACTGTGTTTATTGACGGCATCAGATTCCTAATTGATGGAGAAAGGTCTGGTGGCAAGAAAAGTTGCTTCTAGGAGGTTGTCAAGTGTTTTCGTTCGACAATTCCATTCTTGGGTGGTTGGTTTGGCCCTTGTTCCTGTAACTCGAATCCTAGCCTGGTATATCCCATTTTAATTTTACACAATTGTGAACCTTACGCCTTTTTTACTCTCTGATCGAGGTTCTCGGCATTGAAAAATCTTCGTAAACTAAATCACACGTGTATATGTTGATATTTAAGAGATATACAGTCAAGAAAATTAAGGGCAATGGTGATATATATGCGGATTAGACACAAAAAAAAAACACTCAACAAATGGCTACAATTTAAGGAATGTGTTTAGTGACGACATCAGAATCCTATTTGATGGAGAAAGGTCTGGTGGCAAGAAAAGCTGCTTCTAGGAGGTTGCCAAGTGTTTTCGCTCGACGATTCCATTCTTGGGTGGTTGGTTTGGCCCTTGTTCCTGTAACTCGAATCATAGCCCGGTATATCCCATTTTAATTTTACACAATTGTGAGCCTTACGCCTTTTTTACTCTCTGATCGAGGTTCTCGGCATTGAAAAATCTTCGTAAACTAAATCACACGTGTATATGTTGACATTTAAGAGATGTACAATCAATAAAATCAAGGGCAATGGTGATATATATGCGGATTAGACACAAAAAAAAAAAAACACTCAACAAATGGCTACAATTTAAGGAATGTGTTTAGTGATGGCATCAGATTCCTAATTGATGGAGAAAGGTCTGGTGGCAAGAAAAGCTGCTACTAGGAGGTTGTCAACTGTTTTCGCTCGACGATTCCATTCTTGGGTGGTTGGTTTGGCCCTTGTTCCTGTAACTCGAATCCTAGCCCGGTATATCCCATTTTAATTTTACACCATTGTGAACCTTACGCCTTTTTTACTCTCTGATCGAGGTTCTCGGCATTGAAAAATCTTCGTAAACTAAATCACACGTGTATATGTGGATATTTAAGAGATATACAGTCAAGAAAATCAAGGGCAATGATGATATTTATGGGGATTAGACACCAAAAAAAAAAAAAAAACACTCAACAAATGGCTACAATTTAAGGAATGTGTTTAGTGACGGCATCAGATTCCTAATTGATGGAGCAAGGTCTGATGGCAAGAAAAGCTGCTTCTAGGAGGTTGTCAAGTGTTTTCGCTCGACAATTACATTCTTGGGTGGTTGGTTTGGCCCTTGTTCCTGTAACTCGAATCCTAGCCTGGTATATCCCATTTTAATTTTACACAATTATGAACCTTACGCCTTTTTTACTCTCTGATCGAGGTTCTCGGCATTGAAAAATCTTCGTAAACTAAATCACACGTGTATATGTTGACATTTAATAGATATACTGTCAAGAAAATCAAAGGCAATGGTGATATATATTTGGATTAGGCACCAAAAAAAAACACTCAACAAATGGCTACAATTTAAGGAATGTGTTTAGTGACGGCATCAGATTCCTAATTGATGGAGAAAGCTTTGGTGGCAAGAAAAGCTGCTACTAGGAGGTTGTCAAGTGTTTTCGCTCGACAATTCCATTCTTGGGTGGTTGGTTTGGCCCTTGTTCCTGTAACTCGAATCCTAGCCTGGTATATCCCATTTTAATTTTACACAATTGTGAACCTTACGCCTTTTTTACTCTCTGATCGAGGTTCTCGGCATTGAAAAATCTTCGTAAACTAAATCACACGTGTATATGTTGACATTTAAGAGATATACGGTCAAGAAAATCAAGGGCAATGGTGATATATATGCGGATTAGACACAAAAAAAAAACACTCAACAAATGGCTACAATTTAAGGAATGTGTTTAGTGACGATATCAGAATCCTATTTGATGGAGAAAGGTCTGGTGGCAAGAAAAGCTGCTTCTAGGAGGTTGCCAAGTGTTTTCACTCGACGATTCCATTCTTGGGTGGTTGGTTTGGCCCTTGTTCCTGTAACTCGAATCATAGCCCGGTATATCCCATTTTAATTTTACACAATTATGAACCTTACGCCTTTTTTACTCTCTGATCGAGGTTTTCGGCATTGAAAAATCTTCGTAAACTAAATCACACGTGTATATGTTGACATTTAATAGATATACTGTCAAGAAAATAAAGGGCAATGGTGATATATATGCGGATTAGGCACCAAAAAAAACACTCAACAAATGGCTACAATTTAAGGAATGTGTTTAGTGACGGCATCAGATTCCTAATTGATGGAGAAAGGTTTGGTGGCAAGAAAAGCTGCTTCTAGGAGGTTGTCAAGTGTTCTCGCTCGACAATTCCCTTCTTGGGTGGTTGGTTTGGCCCTTGTTCCTGTAACTCGAATCCTAGCCTGGTATATCCCATTTTAATTTTACACAATTGTGAACCTTACGCCTTTTTTACTCTCTGATCGAGGTTCTCGGCATTGAAAAATCTTCGTAAACTAAATCACACGTGTATATGTTGACATTTAAGAGATATACGGTCAAGAAAATCAAGGGCAATGGTGATATATATGCGGATTAGACACAAAAAAAAAAACACTCAACAAATGGCTACAATTTAAGGAATGTGTTTAGTGACGACATCAGAATCCTATTTGATGGAGAAAGGTCTGGTGGCAAGAAAAGCTGCTTCTAGGAGTTTGCCAAGTGTTTTCGCTCGACGATTCCATTCTTGGGTGGTTGGTTTGGCCCTTGTTCCTGTAACTAGAATCATAGCCCGGTATATCCCATTTTAATTTTACACAATTGTGAACCTTACGCCTTTTTTACTCTCTGATCGAGGTTCTCGGCATTGAAAAATCGTCGTAAACTAAATCAAACGTGTATATGTTGACATTTAAGAGATGTACAATCAATAAAATGAAGGGCAATGGTGATATATATGCGGATTAGACACCAAAAAAAACACTCAACAAATGGCTACAATTTAAGAAATGTGTTTAGTGATGGCATCAGATTCCTAATTGATGGAGAAAGGTCTGGTGGCAAGAAAAGCTGCTACGAGGAGGTTGTCAAGTGTTTTCGCTCGACGATTCCATTCTTGGGTGGTTGGTTTGGCCCTTGTTCCTGTAACTCGAATCCTAGCCCGGTATATCCCATTTTAATTTTACACCATTGTGAACCTTACGCCCTTTTTACTCTCTGATCGAGGTTCTCGGCATTGAAAAATCTTTGTAAACTAAATCACACGTGTATATGTTGACATTTAAGAGATGTACAACCAATAAAATCAAGGGCAATGGTGATATATATGCGGATTAGACACCAAAAAAAAACACTCAACAAATGGCTACAATTTAAGGAATGTGTTTAGTGACGATATCAGAATCCTATTTGATGGAGAAAGGTCTGGTGGCAAGAAAAGCTGCTTCTAGGAGGTTGCCAAGTGTTTTCGCTCGACAATTCCATTCTTGGGTGGTTGGTTTGGCCCTTGTTCCTGTAACTCGAATCCTAGCCTGGTATATCCCATTTTAATTTTACACAATTATGAACCTTACGCCTTTTTTACTCTCTGATCGAGGTTCTCGGCATTGAAAAATCTTCGTAAACTAAATCACACGTGTATATGTTGACATTTAATAGATATACTGTCAAGAAAATCAAGGGCAATGGTGTATATATGCAGATTAGGCACAAAAAAAAAACACTCAACAAATGGCTACAATTTAAGGACTGTGTTTATTGACGGCATCAGATTCCTAATTGATGGAGAAAGGTCTGGTGGCAAGAAAAGTTGCTTCTAGGAGGTTGTCAAGTGTTTTCGTTCGACAATTCCATTCTTGGGTGGTTGGTTTGGCCCTTGTTCCTGTAACTCGAATCCTAGCCTGGTATATCCCATTTTAATTTTACACAATTGTGAACCTTACGCCTTTTTTACTCTCTGATCGAGGTTCTCGGCATTGAAAAATCTTCGTAAACTAAATCACACGTGTATATGTTGATATTTAAGAGATATACAGTCAAGAAAATTAAGGGCAATGGTGATATATATGCGGATTAGACACAAAAAAAAAACACTCAACAAATGGCTACAATTTAAGGAATGTGTTTAGTGACGACATCAGAATCCTATTTGATGGAGAAAGGTCTGGTGGCAAGAAAAGCTGCTTCTAGGAGGTTGCCAAGTGTTTTCGCTCGACGATTCCATTCTTGGGTGGTTGGTTTGGCCCTTGTTCCTGTAACTCGAATCCTAGCCCGGTATATCCCATTTTAATTTTACACCATTGTGAACCTTACGCCTTTTTTACTCTCTGATCGAGGTTCTCGGCATTGAAAAATCTTCGTAAACTAAATCACACGTGTATATGTGGATATTTAAGAGATATACAGTCAAGAAAATCAAGGGCAATGATGATATTTATGGGGATTAGACACCAAAAAAAAAAAAAAAACACTCAACAAATGGCTACAATTTAAGGAATGTGTTTAGTGACGGCATCAGATTCCTAATTGATGGAGCAAGGTCTGATGGCAAGAAAAGCTGCTTCTAGGAGGTTGTCAAGTGTTTTCGCTCGACAATTACATTCTTGGGTGGTTGGTTTGGCCCTTGTTCCTGTAACTCGAATCCTAGCCTGGTATATCCCATTTTAATTTTACACAATTATGAACCTTACGCCTTTTTTACTCTCTGATCGAGGTTCTCGGCATTGAAAAATCTTCGTAAACTAAATCACACGTGTATATGTTGACATTTAATAGATATACTGTCAAGAAAATCAAAGGCAATGGTGATATATATTTGGATTAGGCACCAAAAAAAAACACTCAACAAATGGCTACAATTTAAGGAATGTGTTTAGTGACGGCATCAGATTCCTAATTGATGGAGAAAGGTTTGGTGGCAAGAAAAGTTGCTTCTAGGAGGTTGTCAAGTGTTTTCGTTCGACAATTCCATTCTTGGGTGGTTGGTTTGGCCCTTGTTCCTGTAACTCGAATCCTAGCCTGGTATATCCCATTTTAATTTTACACAATTGTGAACCTTACGCCTTTTTTACTCTCTGATCGAGGTTCTCGGCATTGAAAAATCTTCGTAAACTAAATCACACGTGTATATGTTGACATTTAAGAGATATACGGTCAAGAAAATCAAGGGCAATGGTGATATATATGCGGATTAGACACAAAAAAAAAAACACTCAACAAATGGCTACAATTTAAGGAATGTGTTTAGTGACGATATCAGAATCCTATTTGATGGAGAAAGGTCTGGTGGCAAGAAAAGCTGCTTCTAGGAGGTTGCCAAGTGTTTTCGCTCGACGATTCCATTCTTGGGTGGTTGGTTTGGCCCTTGTTCCTGTAACTCGAATCATAGCCCGGTATATCCCATTTTAATTTTACACAATTATGAACCTTACGCCTTTTTTACTCTCTGATCGAGGTTTTCGGCATTGAAAAATCTTCGTAAACTAAATCACACGTGTATATGTTGACATTTAATAGATATACTGTCAAGAAAATAAAGGGCAATGGTGATATATATGCGGATTAGGCACCAAAAAAAACACTCAACAAATGGCTACAATTTAAGGAATGTGTTTAGTGACGGCATCAGATTCCTAATTGATGGAGAAAGGTTTGGTGGCAAGAAAAGCTGCTTCTAGGAGGTTGTCAAGTGTTCTCGCTCGACAATTCCCTTCTTGGGTGGTTGGTTTGGCCCTTGTTCCTGTAACTCGAATCCTAGCCTGGTATATCCCATTTTAATTTTACACAATTGTGAACCTTACGCCTTTTTTACTCTCTGATCGAGGTTCTCGGCATTGAAAAATCTTCGTAAACTAAATCACACGTGTATATGTTGACATTTAAGAGATATACGGTCAAGAAAATCAAGGGCAATGGTGATATATATGCGGATTAGACACAAAAAAAAAACACTCAACAAATGGCTACAATTTAAGGAATGTGTTTAGTGACGACATCAGAATCCTATTTGATGGAGAAAGGTCTGGTGGCAAGAAAAGCTGCTTCTAGGAGTTTGCCAAGTGTTTTCGCTCGACGATTCCATTCTTGGGTGGTTGGTTTGGCCCTTGTTCCTGTAACTAGAATCATAGCCCGGTATATCCCATTTTAATTTTACACAATTGTGAACCTTACGCCTTTTTTACTCTCTGATCGAGGTTCTCGGCATTGAAAAATCGTCGTAAACTAAATCAAACGTGTATATGTTGACATTTAAGAGATGTACAATCAATAAAATCAAGGGCAATGGTGATATATATGCGGATTAGACACCAAAAAAAACACTCAACAAATGGCTACAATTTAAGGAATGTGTTTAGTGATGGCATCAGATTCCTAATTGATGGAGAAATGTCTGGTGGCAAGAAAAGCTGCTACGAGGAGGTTGTGAAGTGTTTTCGCTCGACGATTCCATTCTTGGGTGGTTCGTTTGGCCCTTGTTCCTGTAACTCGAATCCTAGCCCGGTATATCCCATTTTAATTTTACACCATTGTGAACCTTACGCCTTTTTTACTCTCTGATCGAGGTTCTCGGCATTGAAAAATCTTAGTAAACTAAATCACACGTGTATA
>JARYGA010032255.1:0-27014 GCA_030545235.1 Helianthus tuberosus
CATAAGTGTATAATTCTTTATACATATATGTATATAGTGAATTTTAAACTATACGTATGTGTATATTACGAAAAGCTTAGAGAAATGTGTGGTCCAGAATGCTTCTCAAGTTTCTCAAATAGGGTGTACTTCTCTTAGGATCCTTACCATCTATAATATATATAAAAATAAAATATATTATAGCAAAATAATCTAAGCTAAGCCGATTCGAGCTACCAAGTGAGCCAAACTGAGCCAAACTGAGCCAATTCGGCTCGTTACGAGCCGAGCCGAGCTAGGCTCACTTTTAACCGAGCCGAGCCGGCTCGTCTCAGTTTCAAACTGAGCCATATCGACCGAGCTTTTTCCGAGCTAAATCCGAGCGAGCTCCGAGCCACAAGCTTTTTGGACAGCCCTACTACTCACATGAGGTCTTACATGAAATACTATATTACTACGGACGCTTTGCGCTCAGGGATTCCTGGTGACCGGTGTTACACATACCACTTCACGCGATGCGGTCCGTTTAAATCAAGACGAAAACAACATTAAGTATTTAACCAAATCGATTCAAGTAGACAAGGCCATCAATAACATATATAATAAGATAGTTGATTGGATATTAATAGATAACAAAACTTACAATTAATTTTGTTAGTTATTTTGAGATTAATCTAAATGTATTGTCTACTTCATTAGCATCCTTTCTTAGATCTCTAACGTGCGCACGTCAATAGTCACCCATAGTTAACCATTCCGATCAACTTGTTCCAAACTTCCAAGTTCCAAATGAAAAACGAAAAAAAGGCATGATATATCAAGGGTATGGAACTTGTTGGTAATTTTAGTGTTATCAACGAATTTTAGGGTATTGGATTAACTTGTCGATCAAGATAATAATGTCGGTGATTAATCGAGTTAGGTGACGCGGGAGTCCGGACTCTTCTAACACGAATGTTATTTGAGCCTAGTAATTAAAAAATGGTTTCTTAATCAAATGGGCTTAATGGTGTGCAGGGTGGGCCAGCGAACACAGCCCAAAGAAATTGAGAATATAAAAAGTTTTCTTTGTGTTTATATATAAAAATTGAGTCGCATTTAAAGCACAAAAATTTTGTAGTTCAACTGGTTCCACCCTCTTTTGCAAATATACTTTGCTCTATGCTCCGGTTCGGAGCCTGTCTTACTTCTTTTTTTTATAATATATTTTTAGTGCAATTTTTTGGTATTAAAGCCAATAGTTTTATGGGTTTAATTTAATTTAATTGGATTTTATTACCCAACTATCACTTTGACGCCCGTCACCCCCAACTATCACTTTGACGTCCGCCACCCCAACTTAACACTTGTGTGTTATATCATCACGTCGTTAACTGATAACTAACTTTTGATCCTGTTACTATACTTTTGGGGTGTCCGAAGATCCCTAAAACTTTCCGAAGATCCTTATGACACCCCCAAAAGTATAGTAACAGGATCAAAAGTTAGTGATCAGTTAACGATGTGGTGACATAACACACTAAGTGTTAAGTTAGGGGCGACGGGCGTCAAAGTGATAGTTGGGGATGGTAGCGGCCAATAGCCAATAATTAGGGGTGATAAAATCTAATAACCCTACTTTAGAGCCATGTGCTCTTGGCTTTGTAATAGATAGTTGTAGTGATTGGGCTAACCAAACCCACACATAAGGGTGGTGGTAGGCGAATTTGGCCTAGACCAATTCGCAGCCCATGAGGTTTGACCTAGCCCATGTTGCAAACATGTCTCTATATAAAAAGAGCTTTGCATTAGGGTTTAGGTTGGTCAGTTAATCACTTTAGAGAGAGAATTCGTGAGAGATAAAGGCTTGGACAAATTCGTGTTTGGTGAGTCTTGAATTGATTGTAAAACTTCGTGTTTGGATAATCAATAGAAGACGGTTTGATATATTTATGTTCTACTCATATTTCTGTGTAAATCTGATCTAGAGGATTCCGCACTCTATGTTGGTACATTACGTATATTGCCTACGTCTTTGGATCGAGTCTGTAACAAGGATTACATTGTTAGATTTGTATTTGTTTGTATGTATATCTACCTTCGCACGAAGATAGAGTCTACCTTCGTACGAAGGTAGATGGTCTATATATAGATGATGTGAGGATAGATTGTTAGAACTTTTGTAAGACACACGACGAAGTGCTGTCAGATTTCCCGGTGAATTGTAACGGTTAAATGATTAATGAAATCAGTTAAATTGATATGAAATCTTGTTAATTGTCACTAGTTAATATGAATTCCACGCATATGGACTAGATAACCAAATTAGGACCTTTGCTATTGGATGAAATCGATCCTACAAGTGGTATCAGAGCTCAGGATACCTACCTGATTTGAAGACAATTGTTCAAGATTCAGCCTAGAAGACTTCTATTTCTTCTCATTCTTCTTATTTTCACTTTTTAAAATGAATCCACGGTTAAAATGAACTGATTTTCAAGTATGTCATGCGAAAATAAATTTAGATAAACCCTGGAGAAATCAGAGCTAAAAACAGTCGAATTAATGTCGAAATTTTGAAAAAACATCGATTTGGGAATCTACCTTCACGCGATCTTAAGCTTTACCTTCGCATGAAGAAAACTTTATCTTCGCACGAAGATAAAGTCTGATAAGTTTTGAACAAAACATTATCTTCGCACAAAGATAATCCTATCTTCGCATGAAGATAAATCAGTTTTTGGTTTTTCTTACTTCACTCGAGTCGAAATCTTAATTGTTTCATCATTGTTTCAGGTTATTTGTTAGTTAAGATGGAAGAAGAATTTTTCAATGCGTTTGCTACGACAACATTCAATGCATCAGCCGTAGCTGCACAAAATATGAACTTAGAGAATGAAATGGGAACGATGGTGAAACCCCCAAAGTTGATGAATCTAGAAATTATGATAGTTGGAGTGAACGATTTTTTAACTAGGTTCAAGCGAATTACTTTAACTGTTGGTTTGAGATTGAAGAAAAGTATATTGCACCTCTTGGAGAAAATCAATTGGAGAAGACTTTAGCTCAACTCTCAGAGAAAATCAATTGCCATTAACATTCATTTTTTCAAGAGTGAACTTGAAAAAATGAGAATTGAAACAGAAAGGGTTTACAAATAATTGTTAATCAGTTATTCTACTAGTTCATATGTCATTGATCATATTCTTCTGAAAATTGAAAAGGAAGAAGATGATAAAATTGATAGAAACATAAGTAGGCTATGATCGTGTTCCACCACCCATGTGGAATAGTTATGCAAAGAAAAAACCAGATGGGGTGGAAAAGGTGCTCAACTTGAATTTGAAAACTGAAAAGAAAAATGAATTGCCTGAGAACATCGATGTAACATACACAGAAAATGACTGTGAATCTGATGTAGTAAAAACGGTTGTTGAAAATGTTTTAGGAACTGAGTCAGATAGCACTGAGTTTGAAAGTGCTGAGTCAAGTATTGAGAGTCCTAAATCAAATTCACATTCTAAAAATGAAGAAAGCTTTCACAAGAATTAAGTTTCATCAGGAAATAGTTTAAGTGATGATCCAAATACGATTGTGTACAAAATGAATGGATACGATAAACTATATTTTTTTGAGGTATTCCCGATTCAGAATGTAAATTTACAAATTGGTTGAAGTTGATAAGTTTTTCAAATTGGTTGAAGTTAGTCATTCGGATCTTGAAAAACAAGATGCTTCATTTTACTCCAAACCCAAACGAGTTTACAATAATTATCATAAAAAGGTTGAAGATTATCCTGAAAACAAAAGGGATGGGTTCAGGTATGTATAGAAGAAAACAACAACAGGTTCCAAAAATTGAACTTTAGAAAGAAAATTGATTTTGTTTTTGGAACAAACACTGTGAATGAAAAAGAGAGCATTGGTAAACAATTTAATGATGAGTTTAAAAAAGAGAAGGCCCGACGTGAACAAAATTTAGATACCTATGTTAGAAATGACAGTAAGACATGTTTCAGTGCACGAAATCGGGCATATTGCACGACAGTGTTCCCAAAGAAATCCAAAATCTGTTTACAAGAAAAAAAGTTCTACAGAAGATATAAAACAAAAGTCTCCTGAGTTTGTGCCTAAACAAATCTTAAAAAGAAACAATGAATCTGATAAAGTTGTTAAACCAACAATTCAAACTAGTTCAAATTTTGAAATTGGTGAAACCTCAACTAAAACCGGATAAAAGGATTCAAAATTTTATCCTAAAAAGGCAATTTTGAAAACACAAACTTGGGTAGCAAAAATCAAACAATCTTCTGCAAAAATCAAAACACCTGTTCCTGTTAAATCTGTGACTGGACAGGATGTTAAAGTCAGAATTCCAAAGTTTGATATCCCAAACCCACCCAAGACCGAGTAGGCTTGGGTTTCACTGTTTAAGTAATTTCTTATTTACATGTGCAGGGGCTCCCGAGGTCGATCATATCAAAGTGGATTATGGACAGTGGAGCTTCATGACACATGACAGGAATGCTGGCCTTACTCTATGATGTGAAATCTATTCGTGGAGGCTATGTAGGGTTCGCGGGAAATCAAGGAGGTAGGATTTTCGGGGAAGGAAAACTTTCGAATGGAGCGGTCTCGTTTGATAAAGTGAACTATATTGCTGAATTAGAGAACAATTTGCTGAGCATCTCACAAATTTGTGATAAGAAGTTCACAACACATTTTAATGATAAAGAATGCTTGATTCTGAAGCCAGGATTCAAAATTCCCGAGGAGTGGCGCGCTCCAAGAGAAAATGATCTTTATGTTCTTGATATGAGTGTTCCATCCACTACCTCTAAATCAGCACAATGTTTCGTCACGAAGACGACAGAAAAAGAATCAAACTTGTGGCATCAGAAAATGGGGCATATTCATTTGAGGAAAATGAACTATCTGGTACACAACAATCTAGTGGAGGGTGTTCATCTTAAAAGTTTCATCTGAATGACGATTGTCTTAGCTGCAAAAAGGGGAAGCAACATAAGAAATCACACTCGATAAAATTGTTAAATTCAATCAAGTTATCACTGGAAAGGCTTCATATGGATCTTTTCGGACCAGTAAACGTCAAAAGTATATCTGGTGATCTATATTGCCTAGTTGTGACAGACGACTATTCAAGATTCTCATGGGTTATCTTTCAAGAGAGTAAAGATGAAACGTTTGAAAACCTTATGATTCTATTCATAAATCTTGAGAACTTGTACCATCTACCAATTCGGAGAACACGCAGTGATAATGGTACCGAGTTCAAGAATAGTCGAATGCTCGAATTCTGCAATGAGAAAGGTATTCTTCACGAATTCAGCGCCCCCATACTCCTCAACAGAACAACGTAGCTGAACGTAAGAATCGAACTCTCATAGAAACTGCACTCATGATGCTCGCTGATTCAAAGTTACCAGTCAGTTTCTGGAGTGAAGTCGTTGCCTTTGCATGCTACACGTTGAACTGGGTTTTAACCATCCAGGCTTATAAAAAGACATGTCTTGAACTGCTTAACCAACAAAAGCCGAATTTAGAGTTTCTGGAGCCATTTGGATCTTCTTGCACCGTTATAGAGCCGGATGGTAAATTTAATGCCAGATCCTTTTGAGGGATTTTCGTAGGTTACACTAGTCCATTAAGACATGTGTATCTGCCAAGTTTGAATCGAGTTATTTTAGCTCAACATGTCGACTGTGAGAAATACACTATGCCTACTCGAGTGTCACACCTGATGATAGTCAAGTGGATTTTCAGATACTTGAAGGTTTGCCCAAGCACCGACTTGTGGTATCCGCGCAATGACAACTTTGACCTCGCTGGATATTCTGATGATTTCGGATGCTGCAAACTAAATGCTAAATCTACAACGGCCAGTTGCCAGTTCTTCGGACCACGATTAGTAACGTGGCAATGCAAGAAGCAAACCACAGTCGTTCTCTCTACTTGCTAAACTGAATGTGTTTCAGCTTCCAGTTGTTGTTCCCAACTTATGTGGATACAACAACAGATGAGAAACTTTGGATTGCAGTTTCTTGATACGCCCTTATATGTAGCTAATAAGGCAGCCATCGATATAACCAAAAATCCTATTCAACACTCTAAACCAAAAACATAGAAATTCGATATCACTTTATCCGTGATTGTCATGAGAAAAATTTGATTCGAATAGAAAAAATCCACACTGATGAACAAAAAGCTGATTTTTATACCAAACCTTTTGATTGAAACAGATTTAAATATCTTATGAGACTTAATGGTTTGAAAAATCTAATATCAAATGGGGAAATTGAGGTTGAATACGGATCGGATGATGAGTTCTCGTAATACTCATTGGTTTTTCA
The DNA here is from genome assembly GCA_030545235.1 of Helianthus tuberosus. Lineage (NCBI taxonomy): Eukaryota > Viridiplantae > Streptophyta > Magnoliopsida > Asterales > Asteraceae > Helianthus > Helianthus tuberosus. The sequence goes on from JARYGA010032255.1 coordinate 6,330, forward strand.
CATTTTATATTTGTAAAAATTTCTTTCTTAACAAAATCCAAAAATATGTTTTTGATTTTAGGGGGAGAAATGGCATAGAAAATACAAAAAACATAAAAATTGTAAAAATGTACAAAAACATGAAAAAGGCAAAGAGAGTTTTCGTGTGAAAAGAGAAATGATAGTACATCAGTGGACTATCACAGTATGCTAAAGAATTAAAAAGTTATAAAGTTTAAACAGCTCTCACTTAGGATGTGCCAGTAGGCTTTGCACAATCAGTAGATTGTTTCTGGGATTAAAACATAAATGTATAACTTCTTAATTTGTGGATTAACATCTCTCGGATATATCGTCTTAGTACACCGAAATTTCGTTTGAAAGATTGTCTGATTCTGAGATACTAGGTCTTTATAGATTGTTGATATCTGGGGTATTATACAAGTTCTTCGGATTTTGCATCAGCAATGGCCTAGAACTTGTAGAATACTTTTACTTTAAAAACTCAAAAACTGCAGCAAATTGTAAGTATCGAAAGATCTGACCATTGCAGTACAAAAATATTCCTAATTGGAACATCACTTTTAAAGTCGAGCCTTCATCTCTTTGTCTGTACGGTGGTACTAACCTGAGCTCTCAAGGTCGCGCATTACCCAGATACAGACATCAATAAAGCTATACTCACCTGCAAGATGAAATCTAGAGAATCTTGATACGGGAGTATATTATGAAGTGGGAAACACAACTAAGTCAAGTTTCTTAAAATTACCTAACATATCTTGGAACATTGAGAAATGTGTTGAAGTTTAAGTGGACAAGTATACTGACAATCAAGTGAATTTGTTTAAAACTTAAAGTCTTATTAAGGTCAACGGTACTAATGATATGTCTCAAAAACTAATATGATCCTCTAACACAAAGTCACAAAAATATGTTTGTAAAAGTGTTTGTACATAGTTTATTACATTTCAGAAAAGATTCAAAAGTATTTTCAGTGTGTTTTAGCATAAACTTTGGAAAATTCAAAAATATTTTATTTCTATCTTAGTTTTGACTACCGATGATGGAAATCGGATCTTCAAACTCCAGAGATGCTAAATGCTGAGAAATCTGGATGACACCGGGTTGGGAGCTTATCTGAATTAAGAAAATGATTTGAAAAGTTTAAAAGTTCATTAATTTGAAACTTTACATTATCTAAAAACATCAGTTTGTTCATAAAGTGTTTAACCAAGGTCATTAACTTGGACTTGGTAGACAAATCAGTTAACCAGTGTCATTAACTTGTACTTGGTCAACTGAGTGGGTTGTTAGAACTATTTAAATTGATCAAAATGTTAAAAGTTTGAAAATTTGGAATAAGGGATTTGTCTTCGCACGAAGATAAAATTTTGAAAATTTTAGAATAAGGGATTTATCTTCGCATGAAGATAACTTTTCTTCGCACAAAGATAACTTTTCTTCGCATGAAGATAGATCATATATTCACTGTTTTGCTCTCTGAACGAAGATAAAGTGTTTTGCTCTCAAACGTCGAACTTCTGTCCAACTATTGCCTTGTAGTGGTTGATTGGCACACCACTAACAATTCCAAAGGTAAGTTGGACCTAATCGAACACGAATTGAACGATAGATTGATGATTCGGTAATCCTAACCTTTAAACTCAGATCTACGAAGTTTTAGCGGACCAAAATTAAAATTGAACATATCTTCGTGTAGATGGGCACCCGTAGTACATGTTAGAAACATCTATTTCTCAAAAATCAAGAAAATTTTTTCAAGTGTTCTTATGGGTTATCTTCGCACGATAATAAGCTATCTTCGCGTGAAGGTAAAATGCAAATTGTTAAAAAACAACCTGGTTATCTTCGTATGAAGTAAAAATGCAAATTGTTATCTACCTTCGCACAAAGGTAAATGGTTAATGTGTTGAAAAATTTTCTAAGTGTTTTGTGTTTGTGTCTTTGTCGTTTTTTGCAGGATAAAAAGTCTAACTTTGATAAGAAGGACAACATTTGCTCTGTCATTGATGAAAAGATTCCAAAAAATTCTCCTTTCAAGTCAATGTTGAAGTTTATGAGGGAACTTCTGATAGCTAAGGCACTCACAGACAAACATAAAGCTTACCGATCATATATAGAAAGGTTTTGGGAGCATGAAAAGTATGAGTCGAAACGTAAAGCGATTATTTCATTTGTTTAGGTAAAGAATGAAGATAAAGAAGTGTTAATCACAGAGGAGCTTATACGACGAGTGTTAGACTTCAAAGACAAAGAAGTGGATCCCATGATGTATTCAGAACATATGTGCAAAGGATGTTTCTATAGGATGGGATACAAAGGCTATGTGAACACACAGTTTAACAAGGATTATCTTCGAAGACCTTTCAAGTTTTTTGTACACTCCGTGATTTCTGCTCTAAGTCACAAGAAAGGGGGAGGTGATGCTATAGTTGATTACCAAATGTGCATGATTGTTGCACTGGCGCTAAACAAGCCTTGCAACTTCACCAAGATGATATTTGAGAAGATGAAGTTGAACATCGAGAAAGATAAATTTTTGCAATACCCCAGGTTCGTTCAGATGATGTTGGATGATCAATTTTCTGATCTGGAAAAGAACAAAAAGGATGAGCTAGTATTGGATCACATGACGGGGTTATCATTGGTGAGATTGAATCAGTACTTGAAGCAGATTTTGGAACCAGTTGCAAGAGATTTCTTTGGAAGATTTAAGAACAAGAATTACAAAGCACCTTCGAAAGACAAATGGAGAAATGGCGGAAGTGTTCTGATAATGAAGATTCCAGGATGGAGGGTTATGAACCAAAAAGGGGTATATGGTATGAAAGAGAGATACCAAGAAGCAAAGCACTCCAAAGGCCAAGTCTAAGAAACGAAAGGTTGAAAGAGTTCTTCAAGATGAAGCTACTGATGAAGAAGTGGAGCCAGTTCAGAATGTTGAGCAGAATGTTGAAACGGAAGTAAATATTGAGGAAAGAGATTGTTTTGGTCAAAAATTACTGAAGCAATTCAGTGATCAAATTAGTTTTGTGAGGTAGTGTGCTAGCAATGTTTATGAAGAATGTATTGGTTTGCTTGTTTGTAAAAAACAGTTTTCAGGATATAGCTCAGGATATTAAGCTATATCAACGATCAAACGATGAGCGAAAATGTAAAGGTTGACACAAGATGTACGAGGAAAGCCCTTGATCAATCTAGATCTCTGGCATAAAACCTCGGGAGCTGACAATCGCAGCTGCCTTGTTCTTCTTATTACTTCAAAACTCAGGATACAGTGCAGGATAATTCTTAGATCGTTGCTAAGTGTTACAAAAATTGCTAGTGAAGAATGTTTGTGTGTAATTGCGAGAGAAAGTGTTAGAATTCGAGAGTAGTGAATGCGAGTGTCGTGACCTATCGATCTGGTTATCCGGTATTTATAGTTACAAAGAAAAAACGAATTCTCCTAAAATGGTGGGATGCCTTGGAATATTCGCTAGTGAACGTTATTGACCAGGTATTGCGGCTTCAATGTCTTTCTTCTAACCATTTAGACCGAGTCTTCAGATGAACGAGTCTTCGTGAACGTTGTGATCCTGCATCTATGACCTACACGCGAATAGTTAGTAATCACCAGGATACTGCCTCAGGATGTTACCAATATCCTGGTCTGGTATCCTGATAGTTAACAGCTATAATTAAGTCAAGATATAATTCAGGATATGGGCTCAGAATTTCACCCATAACAATTGTCCCCAAAAATGTTACCGTTTGAGGATCCTGAGCCCTAACGGTTACATTTTTTACGAGTTCCAAGGTAATTAAGAGATAGGACTTTGATGTGACAACTTGTAACTGCCCAGGCTATAAACACTCATCATCCCCCCTATATTATCTCATCTCTATCCTCATTTGTCTTCTTCAAGAAACCAAAAGGTAAATTATTTCTCCCTTTCTTTATTCCTTTTCTTCTTCCTATTCTCTAATTCCGGCGAAGATATGGCAAGACAGACGAGATCAAGCTCCGGCGATTCTGCACCTTCGTTCACGCCACAAAACCTTCAAAATCCTGAGAAAGAAGTTTGTTCGTTTGACAATGCACATCTGTCGGCCCTCAGGACTTCGGGTATCTTCCCGGAAGGGACGGTATTCCCATGAGTGGCTCTGTTTTAATGCCTACCCCTTTACCTTGGGTCTTCAATTTCCCTTTTCTAATTTTATCACCGACTTCTTTCATACCACCGGTCTTAGTTTCAGCCAAACCATGCCCATGCTTTGGATGGTTTTGGTAGTTCTTGATCACATCAAGAACGAGCATGTCCCCGAGCTATGTGTCAATGATCTCCCCATTGCTTACCGGCTAAGATCCCATGGGTCTAATCGGTTCCTGTTTTACTCCACTTCCAGCGATCCTTTAATACTCCGAGCCTCCAGGAATGAAGAGGAATGGAAATCCAAATTCTTTTTTGTAAAAAGAGATTCAATTCCTGGTGGAGAAGATTATCCGGTGAAGTGGTTAACCAAGGGTAGGAACTAGGGTTTCTGGGTTATCCTTAGATATATCATGTTCAATATCCTGTCTAATATTCTGCTTTTCTTGTGTGCAGTGGATTTCAGGAAACTAGCACCTCCCCTTGCCGACTTAGCAAAAAGGATTGAAGCCGTTTACAAGTTACCAAAGATAGAGAGAAGTTTTGTTCCAAACCCATCAACCTCAAGTCAGCATTCTAGCTCCAACATGTCTGGTAAGACCCCTTTTCTATTCAAAATCCATGTATCAGTTTGGTTAGTTAAATTGTTAACTAAATAAGTTTGAAATTACTCCCTGTGTGCAGAACCAGCCAAGATCCCCGAGATTTTCGACCTCGATGAGTTGGACCGCTACTCTGGTCCCGCACCAGTGAAGAAAGAACCAAGCCCCAAGCCTTCTGTCGTATCAAAGCCTTCTTCAAGCTCCAAGCCAGTCGTTGTTCCTAATCCTGCTTCAACGGCAAAGCCTCGTGCCAGCGGCTCTCGTAAGAGAAAGGAGACAGACTCTCCTGCTGCATCTGTCGCAGTATCGGCCTACGAGAACCTTGGATTCGCAGAGGCCATCAGTCTCATTGGCCAGGTAAATATCCTGATCCCGTATCCTGCAAATATATATATATATATATATATATATATATATTGAAATGATATCCTGATTAGGTAGACTGATACCTGTCTCCGACTTTGTAGGGCTTAACTCATCTGTTGGCTGTGTATGAGGAAACTTATGGGACAGCCGTTTTTTATGAGGCCAGAGCGAACAAGGTAGAGACAATCTTCAAGGAGTTGAGGACGACAGTTGCTACCAGGACCCGTCACTATGAAGACAAACTAAAAAAGGTGACTCAGGATGCTAAGGCTGCTGTGGAGATGGCTACTTTGGATGCCCAGGCCTAGCTGGATGCTGCAGAGACCCAACATGGGCAGGACATGATCTCCTATCGTGACAGCCTCAAAGGATCCGTTGTAATTTCCCTCCTCCAAGCCAGATTGAAGATGGCTTACGAGGCCAAGGCTGCGGGCTTTGAATGCCCTACTTGGAATATCACCGCTTGGGAGGAGAAATTGAAGGACCTTGGTGGCAAGCCTGTGGAGTGTCCTGCCAAGCCGACGGTTGCTGAGTCTTCCAAGGCGACTGATGCGGCAGCAAAGACTGGTGGTGAAGCTGATAAGGATCATGAGGCAGATACTGGAGAGGATGCTGGTGAAGGTAAATATGCGGTTGGTGATGCTGCTGAAGGTGCTGCAGCATAAGGGAAGCGAAGTGGGCGATGATGGATATTGATGCCTAGGCCGGAGCCCACTTTTTAAATTCAAATGACTTGTAACTCCAAACAATTTATTTATCCTGCATTTATCTTTCTGCACTTTAAACATTAGTACCTTTTGATGACCGGAGGTGGAGGGATCCTGAGTTTCAGGACTAAGCCTTCGGTCATCAATGTCCATATGCTTTAGAACTTATCACGCTCTTGATGGATGAGTCTTGGTTTAAGAAGAAACCAAGAGTGTGAAATTTTGGTATGTTAATAATAGACTAGTCTTTTGACCTTATCTGTTGTTGTTATGTTTTCATTTTGAGAAGCATGTTTTGAATATCTTGATCAAATATCCTGGTCAGGATACTGATGAAATGTTTAATACTTTTGTCATCTTTAATCAAAATGTTAGACAAAAACTTGGTTAAATATGACCTTATGAAAGAACTTAGATTATTTAGATAAGGCTTCCAAGACTTGAAAAATAAAAAAAATCATACCAGAAACACTTAGGCAATAATTTCCAACTTCAATCTTCGAAGCGTTTGCAATGTCCCCAGCATGGATGTCCCCTGTCTGTGCAGGATATTGCATCAGTGCATGACATACTCGACTGTTTCTTCACTTAGTGATTAAACTTCGTAACTTCTTATCCACAAAAGAATGTGTGTAAACACAATCACAATTTGTCATATCTTTGGAATTTACCAAAAAATTTAGATTTACTAGGGGTAATCATATATATCCTGGGGATAAACCCTTATTTTCGTGCGCTACAGGCGGGAGTGTATAAACCCCAAGACTTAGAAATGTGAAAACCTTTAAACCTTAGAGAGTATGAAAATACCCTTTCGTGAGAGAGGGTGATCAATCCTCATATACCTTAAGGATCCAGGATATAGCCAACAATAACGAAATTGTCAGCCACTGTTACATGAACTGGTCCCGCTATCTTGAACTATTCCTGGATACTTGCGCTCCAGGCGGGGTGTTTAAACCCAATTCGGGAGAAAGGTGAATACCTTTAAACCTTTGAATGGATATGAATCCCTTAAACGTGAGAGAGGGGGCCAATCCTCTAATCTTTCAATCCATCTTGTGTATATATCCTGAAGCGTATCCTACAAAACACCTTCAAACTAAGGTGGGTGTTTGCTAGGCTAACACCCCTTCGATACTTAAGTCAGTATTGGGTTTCAAAGAATAATAAATTAAATTAAATATATTTAAAAGATATAGAATTCATACCATCCTGAGTTAGAAATTAAATTCTAAACTCACTTGAAATAAGCTTTAAGATGTATGGCATTCCAATATCTTGGCAACATATCCCCTTCCATGGTCTTGAGTCGGTATGCTCCCTTTCCTGATTCTGGTTCAATTTCATATGGTCCTTCCCATTTTGGGGCTAACTTCCCATCAGCAGGATTGGTTGTATTCTGAAACACTTTTCTCAAAACCCAATCTCCAACTTGGAATCTCCTAGTCCTTAAATCTTGTTGTATGACTTGGTTATCCTCTGTTGATATACTGCCATGCTTAGCTTTGCTGCATCCCTTGTTTCGTCAACAGTATCCAATTCTTGACATAAAGCTTCAGGATTTGCTTCAGGATCCCGTAGGCTTGATCTTGCGGTAGGTATCACCATCTCTGTTGGAATCACTGCTTCTGCCCCGAACACCAAAGAAAATGGGGTTTGCCCAGTGGCACTCTTCACAGTCGTCCTATCAGCCCATAAGACAAATGGTAGTTCCTCTGCCCATTTTCCTTTTTTGGCACCTAACCTCTTCTTCAAGTTATTGACAATTATCTTGTTGGAGGATTCTGCTTGTCCATTAGCCTGAGGATGCACCGGTGTTGACGTGATCATCTTAATTCCCCAACTTTTGCAAAAATCAGTAGTTCTTTTGCTGATGAATTGAGAGCCTTTGTCACAGATTATCTCGGCCGGTATCCCAAATCTTGTCAGGATATTCCTCTTGATGAAAGATACCACTTCTTGATCCCTTACTTGGACGGAGGCTTTTGCTTCAACCCACTTGGAGAAATAATCTATCATTGCTAGTATGAAAATCTTTCCTCTTGGAGCCTTAGGGAGTTTCCCCACTATATCCATACCCCACTTCATAAATGGCCAAGGGGATATGATAGGGTATAATGGTTCAGCAGGCTGATGTAGTATATTGTTGTGTCTTTGACATGCATCGCACTTTCGAGCATAGTCCGCAGCATCTTTTCTCATGGTTGGCCAGAAATATCCTGTTCTCAATACTTTCGAGAATAAAGATCTGCCCCCAGTATGGTTGCCACAATCTCCTTCGTGTATATCCTTAAGTACCTCTTTGGTTTCAGGATCTTCCAAGCATCTTAGATATGGACCTGCAAGGGATTTCTTATACAAAGCATTATTTATAATAGTAAAACGTGATACCTTCATTCTGAAAGCCTTAGGATTTTCATCATTTGGGATATCTCCTTTTTCAAGATACTTCACAATTGATGTCATCCAGGATTCAGGATTTTCCTCAGGATATCCATCACCAGGATCCTGGATACTTCCTACCTCCTTATCCTGAGACTTGAAAAATGTCATTGTAGGATACAGGATGTTAGGGGAGGATTTTCCAATGATCAGTGATCCTCAATTACTGTTGGGTTTAGTGATCCTCACTTCTGTTTGAATTAGTGATCCTCAGAAGTGTTGCAGGATCAGGATCATGGATCATCTTAAGGATCCTTATACTAACGATTGTCTACTTTGAATATGATGATGTTTTGCAGGAACACGAGCTTGGACTTGGTCTTGGCGATATTCCTGGAGCATATTCCATATTTATTCCGCACGTGCATGGCAGAAATGGACGTTATGGAGGTCGTGGGGGACTTGCACCAAATGCGAAATGTTTGTTAGCTTAGATATTTTCCATATTTAAAAGGGGTAGCGAGCTAAATAGAAAACACTTGGCTATTTTTAGCTTAACACACACACTTGCAACTGCTCTCACCAGCTCTTGACAATTTACTTGGCGATTACACACCTTTTTGCACGTTACACTATAGTGATCCTGGTAATTAGCTCGGTATTATCCGAAGTTGTAATACATTTCTTGTTTAATCTGAGTTGGTGATCGGTAATTTCCATCACCCGAGGTTTTTTATGCCGGAGATCATTCATTGATCAAGGGCTTTTTCCTCGTATAAATCTTTGTGTCACTTGTTCATTACATTTCAGAGTGATCCTTAGTGTTGTTCATTGATTTAAGCATCATACCTCACAACAGAAAGTTTGGTTGCATTATCATTGCTTGATTTTTTGACCAAAACAGTTTGGCGCCCACCGTGGGGCAATTGGTGCTTCATTTCCCAAGAAGATTCATACCTTTGTGGTCATTTCGGTTCATAACAACCAAGCAGATGGCTTCCTCAGCGAAGAACACTTCAAACTTAATGCCGTCATTCAGTTCTTCACAAGGCGTTCCTCCTTTGCCTCCACCACCTTCTGGATCCCTGAAGAATGCTGAGAATGCTGCGAAGAAACAAACCCCCATTTTCCAAAAACCACCAACTTCTTCTGTTTCAACCAATCCTACTACTAATGATCTTTACGCTCTGATTTTGCAGATGAGGAATCACGCACAAGAGCAGGACAAAACCAACGAAAGGATCCTCCGGGAGATCGCTGAGATCAAGAAACAGAAGAAATCAGTGGAGGATCACTCCCCTCTGATGCCAAGGTCGCTGAACTTCGACACTCCAGTCATAACTTCCCAGCACTCTGCAGCTTCGGATGTGCAACACTTGGGTGAATTACCAGGAAGACGTCATGGAACAACAACAATGAGTCAGGCATTTGGCTCTCACTACCAGCCTCAGGGATCCTATTTTCAGCCATTGGGATCCTCTATTCAGCATCAAGGATCCTTCAGCTCAGGAGGATATTTGGGAATGCACACGGTCCAAGGATCCTCCCAGGTCCAAGGATCCTCCCAGGTCCAAGGATCCTCCCAGATCCAAGGATCCTCCCAGGTCCAAGGATCCTCCCAGGTCCAAGGATTCTCTATTGTCCCAGGATCCTTTCAGGTTCAAGGATCCTTTCAGCCTCAAGGATCCAATGTCTTTCAGGATCAATGATTCTTGAGAAGTATGCAGCCTCAGAGCTCGGACGTTCATCAAGGAGACTTCATACCAATGAAGACCATTGCTTCCTCTGGTCCTTCAATCATGCCAGAGTCTCGTCAATATGGATTCACATCCGCAATTCAAAACATGAATCCTCCAGGAGGTAACACTTTTAATAATTCATATAACACTAACCATGGCTCTATGCAGGATACAGGTATCAATCAGGCTATGGCTAGAGAGCTACAGAAGCTTAAGGATATGATATCCAGTGTACCAGGAGTGGTTAAACCTATTCCAGAAATTGCAGATGGTAGCCATAGGATATCTCGTTTTGCACCACCTAAAAGGTTCTAGATACCATCTATGAAGCTGTATGATGGTTCAACGGATCCAAAGGAGCATGTAGCTCAATACAGGGAGAGGATGGAGATCAATCCAATTCCTGAAAGGTTAAAAGAAGCATGTCTATGCAAGGGATTTGGATCCACACTTACAGGATCTGCTCTTAAATGGCTGCTAAGTCTTCCCCCTTACTCTATTACTTCATTTGCTAATCTAGTTAACTTGTTTAATAGTAAATTCTCTTGTAGTAGAAAATTTGAACGATTAACTAGTGATTTATATAGGGTAACTCTAGGTCAAAATGAATCACTTAGAGATTACATCACTAAGTTTAGTAAAGAATCCTTAGATATTCCTAACTTGGATATTGCTACGGCTGTAGAAGCCTTTAAAATGGGATTGCTTAGGGATTCATTATTCTAAGATGATCTTGTGATGACACCTTGCAGGAATCTTGATGAAGTAAGAACCAGGGCCCTTAGGTTCATCCGCCTAGAGGATGACAAAAGAATCCAGGATAGATTGACAGGATCCTCAAAATGGGAGAAGCAAGGATCCTACTTCAGGAACAACAAATCAAAGTCTTACAACAGATCTGATAACCAGAACGTGCATGCAGTGGAACAAGAAGAGGATGATGAGGATTATCCTCCTATTTCTGAATACTGTTTTTCTGTTGATAACAATGAACTAATCCTTGCAATGCAGAATCTAGGTGAGAAAGCTAGGTGGCCGAGAAAAAGTGATAAACCAGCTGCTACAAAGGATAAGTCCAACTGGTGTGCATATCATGAGGATTTCGGGCATCTCACTGAAGAGTGTATTGCACTAAGAAAGGAAATTGGTTACTTGTTGAGCAAGGGGCATTTGAAGGAACTCTTGGGATGAAAGAAGTCAATGATCCAGGATCCTGAAAGGATCCCAAAAAAAGCTCCTGCTCCTCCAGCAGATGCACAAGTTATAAACTTCATATCCGGTGGATCAGACATTTGTGGTACTTCCTTTTCAGCAGCCAAGAGACATGCCAAGGAAACCAAGATGGATAATGGAGATAGACCCATCCGGACGTCCACTGTCACCGAGGATAAGATCATAACCTTTTATGAGGACGATCGTCTTGATGTCCAGGATCCTCATCATGACGGTCTTGTAATTACGTTGTTTATTTCTAACCACTTTGTTCGCAGGATCCTTATAGATGGAGGAAGCTCTGTGAACATCATTCAGCTTGATGTCCTCAAGAAGATGAATATCCCGGAGTCTAATATTGTCCCAAGATCCTCAGTACTTGTGGGATTCAGTGGGGAAACCAAGAACACATTGGGGGACATCAAACTCCCAATCCATATTGAAGGATTGCATTCTTATCAAACATTTTGTGTTATAGATTGCTTATCTTGTTGCAATGTTATCCTTGGCTGGCCATGATACATGATATGAAGGCAGTCCCATCCACCTATCATCAGTGTGTAAAGCTTCCAAGTCCATGGGGAGTAGTGAAAATTGAGAGTGATCAACAAGAAGCTAAGAATTGCTATACCTCATCAATGAAGCCAGCCTCAAGACCAAGGGAGCAATAGCAATTAAAGTATCCTTCAAGAGATGTCTTGGAGGCAAGAGAGCAGGATGTAAAAGAAATCCTCATGGATCCTGATGATCCTGAATCTAGTATCCTTAGCGAAATCGAACAGGAGCTAGTATCCTTCCTTAAAAGAAGGAAAAATACCTTTGCCTGGAAACATGAGGATATGACAGGTATATCTAAAGATATAATTAATCATAAACTTGGCATTGATAGGTCATTCAAACCAGTTCATCAAAACAAGAGGAAGTTTTCACCTGAGAGGAATGCTATTATCCAGGAAGAGGTAGATAAACTACTTCGGGCAGGTATGATAAGAGAGGTTTAGTATCAAAGATGGTTAGCCAATGTGGTTGTTGTTCAAAAGAAAAATGGAAAGTGGAGGGTATGTGTCGATTTTACTGATTTAAACAAGGCATGTCCCAAGGATCCTTTCCCATTACCCCACATTGACTCCATGGTGGATGCAACCGCGGGTCATGAGTTGTTGACTTTTATGGATGCTTCATCTGGATTTCAACAAATTCAGATGGAACCATCTGATCAAGAGGATACAGCCTTTATGACCCCAACTGGTATATATTGTTATATTGCTATGCCATTTGGACTAAGGAATGCAGGTGCTACTTATCAAAGGCTAGTCAATATGATGTTCAAGGAACAAATTGGACACACTATGGAAGTTTATATTTATGACATGGTGGTTAAGTCCAAGAAAGCTGAGGATCACCTTAAAGACTTGGAGGAAGCATTCAATATCCTTGATAAATTTAATATGAAACTTAATCCTTCCAAGTGTCATTTTGGTGTTAAGGCAGGTAAATTCTTAGGCTATATGGTGACAAAGAGGGGCATTGAAGCAAGTCCAGAGCTGATGTGCGGTAAGTGTCGTATATTTTAGGTGTATATTTTAAGCCCTTTTTAACACTTATTTAAGCCAAGTTTTAAATTTATAAAACACGATATTTCACTGACACTAAACACACATATGGGCAAGTGCACCCATCGTTGAGTGTAGTATAGTGCTGGTAAGATACCGAGGTCGTCCAAGGACACAAGAGCTTTTAGTACCGGTTTATCCTCAACGTCTAACCAAAATAAAAGTTTAGAAAAATGTTTTAAACTAAGAAAATTAAAAGCTAACTAAAATGCTGAAAATAAAAATAAAAGAAAAAACAGATAGACAAGATGAATCACTTGGTTCCGACTCGTATCTAGTATAACCTTTGATTATTTCCGCACTTTTGCACATAATTAAGATATTATCTTAGTTATTGTAGTAGGCCCCTCTTTTGAAGGTGACGTTACCCTCACCCCAGTAGTTTGAGTCAGCAGGGATACAATCCTAAAGGGGTGGATTATTGGAAGATAATGAATTAAGTTATTAATGCAGTATTGTGGTAGGCCCCGCTTTTGGCGGTGACGTTACCCTCGGCTAAGTAGTCTGAGTCAGCAGGGATACAGTCCTAAATAGCCGGGTTATAGTATTAATAATAGTTAACTTATGAGGGGATCAAAGAGTTTGGACCCCCGCCATCCAATACCGTGAAGTATTGAAGGAGGTCCTACTAATATTTGACCCAGGTCCATTGCAGGACCTCTAAACGCTGAACAATGGCAAGACCTTTACCAAACCGTTCCCTTAACCCCCTACCAGGTAGCCAACATACCTCCATATAGACCGTGGAGATATGAATGGTGAAAATCTTTTATTTTATATAGACAGTAAAATAATGCCAAGACACCACGGACAAACGATAAGGAAAGATCACCTTCAACATAAGTAACTAGTTATTAAAGTCATTAATACAAAACCAAATAAAAAGTGCAAAAGATTAGAAATAAAAGTATTATACTAGACACTTTGTCTTCACCAAGTGATGTAAGAGGCTTAGGCAAACATGGCCTTGATTGTCAAGAACTCTTACGATCAATCTTGGATCCCGAGACGACTCACACACTCTACGATGGACAATGGATGATGGTGGTGGATGATGGTGTTGTGATGGTGGTGGGTGGTGGATGAAGTGTGAGAGAGGTGGTGTGCCAAGGGATGAGATGAAATGAATCCAAGCACTCCTATTTATAGGCTGAACAGAGAGCTGGACATGGCCCCGTGTCCGCTGGACACGGCCCCGTGTCTGTCTGACAATCTCTCTCCTCATTAATTGTAATTCGCAATTACAATAAATGCGCCTGCTGTACTTTCGACACGCCCCCGTGTCCGCTGAGCACGGCCCCGTGATGGGCAATAGAAGCTTCTATGGATTTGTCTTTTCTGCTGCTTCTTGGGCACGGCCCCGTGCTGGCTGAGCACGAGGCGTGTTCAGCCTTCTGTCTTCTCCTTTTTGCTTTGGAAGGTGCGGTTGAGGGGTCGGGCAGTCCACTAATATTCCTTTTCTTGTATTTATGTTGGATTTAGCTGTCTTTTTGCTTCTTTTGCGTTTTTGAGCTCATTTAATCCTGAAAATACAAAAGGAAGACAAAAACACTCTTTTTCCAATATTAGTACTTAAAAAGGGTTAGTTTTATGCCTCATTTGATGTAATTTATATGTTGCATTTTACACACATCAAATACCCCCACACTTGAACTTTTGCTTGTCCTCAAGCAAAACTCTTTAATATGTGGCTTACACTCCCAAATGGAATAGGTAGAAGAGAAGGTTTTGGGCTTGTCGTAGAGTGTCGGGATTTCCAAGATCTTTTTGGGTTTTATTTTTATTTATTTACACTCCTATTCGTAATGATTTATTTAGAACTTTTCATAAAAGAAATTACTTATTTGGGCATAACATGCCTTTTTAAAATTCTATTTATATACAAGTTCACATACCTCACGGGGAAATCACTCACACTCGGCCGAAGGTGTATTTTTAGTGAATCACTCGAGAGCGGCATGGAACTTATTCCTACCATAGGCCTGCCAAGAAATCAATCCTCCTCCTTTTTAACTTTTATACCTTTGTAGATATCAAGAGGACTTTGTGGGTTAAGGGTTAGGCTAGGGTTAAATGTAGGTGGTTGGGTTAGTGGTTAGTAGAAAAAGGGCTAAAAGCGTAACAAGTGTCGGTTTTCGTATTTTTGCAACTTTTTATTTTGATGAAGCTTTTATTCAAACTAAGTTATTTTTTATTAACTTGTTTGTTTATTTTCTTTTTGCTTCATCATTTTTTTTTACGAACAACCGAACTTGTTACTAAAATAAAGGGTTAAAAATGAAAAAGGTTTTGGTGGGTATAAGGGTTTTTGTTTGGGTGATGAAACGAAAAAGTTTAGGTTCAAAGGGGCTAACTAGGGGGATTTTTGGGTAGGTGGTAAAAGAAAAAGAAAAATAATGGTGTAGAAGATAAAAAGGGTTAGTCCTAATGCCTCCATCATTTACTTACTCGGGTTTAAGTTGATAAGGACCGGGAATGTATTGTCATGGCAAGTTCTAGAGTCGTAAGAACCAAGCGGCTATTCACACAAGAAACGAAAAATGAGCATTTAGTCAATTGATATGTAATTGTGTGCTCAATAAAGGCTCAAAACTCACTTTTGTGGGAATGGGTTTTTATGTGATCAAGTATATATAATCAAATTTTAAATAAGTTTGTCATGCCTTTTCATAATTTTCTTATGTTGGTTCTTTTTATCACTACGCTATCGGTTGTAAATTTGTAAAAATATAACCTTTTTGAGAACTTGAATTTTCCGAGTTAAACATGGACAAGTAAAAAAAATGAAATTTTTGAAAAAAATTTGGGGTGATTAGCGGTTCCAATAGAGTTTTGTGTAAGGCTTGTATTTAGGACTTGCAAAGTTCAAGGTTTTAGCATCCCCCCACACTTAAATTACACATTGTCCTCAATGTGTCCCAAAAATAATTTTTTTAGGTTGATTAGATGTGTAAGATAGTGTTTAAAAAGCAAAAAATTGTGTTACTGGGCACTGGACACGGCCCCGTGTTGTCCGGGCACGGCCCCGTGTTCAAGTGCCAGTAACAGAATTAAAACAAGAGAAACAGAAGTCTGGACACGGGGGCGTGTTGGGTGAACACGGCCCGTGTCCAGTTACCTGAACTGGGCATTTTCTGCAGGGTGCTCAGCACGGGGCCGTGTTGGTTGGGCACGGCCCGTGTTGAACCTTCTGAAATGGAGAAAATTGTCGGGTTGCCTTGTTCTTGTGCATGGGTTCATTTTTCTCGTTCCCCTTTTCATCCTTTACCACCATGAGTGTGTTTTATTCATTACAAACCATCCAAACCTTAAAACCATCATTTCATTTCATCATAGAGAGAACTTACATAGTCCTAAATTAAACTAGATAAAACAAAGAAATAACAAACCATGGAGTCCTAGCCTTTACTTTATTTTAATTAGCAAAATTTCCAAGAAGTAATTAATCTTGGTTAAACAAGGCCTATTTGAACTCCTTCTTCCGCGTGCGGTTCTCCTCAAATGTCGGCGAGCCATTCTTCCACCTCCCTTGGAAGGAGAAAAGAAGGCTCATTGGCATTAGTTTGAGGAGTTTCAACTTCCACCGGGATCTCTTGTTGGTGTTCCATGGGAGGTTCCGCTGGAAAGTCTTCCCACCCGGTAGGGTTGTTGATTCCGAGTGCCAGGTTCCAATCTTGTTGAGGAAGGACTGGTTCCATTGGTGGTGCTACAAGAATATTTAACCTCTGGTGCAAGAGGTTAATTTCTTGGAAGCTGCTTTCAAGTCCCATCGTAAGATCGTTAATACGGTCGATTAGGACCTCCTCTACTGACGTCATTTTATCGAGAGCCTCCCTTAATGCTACCACATAGTGCACAAGTGTAGCTTCAATAGAGGGTCTTCTTCCTCTTCGGCTGTTTGACGAATGCACAGAAGATGTTTCGCTGTTTTCACTCGACATCCTACGAAAAATAAACTAAAAATAGTTTATTTAATGAAACAGTGACCGGACACGGCCCCGTGCTCACTGAGCACGGCCCCGTGTTCATCTTTCTGCAGAGTTTTGGAACAAGGAAACTTGGATTTTTAAGTTATTTTCTGAACTTGTGGGGCCTTTTTAGATACTAATAACTTAAAACAATGTTTCATAACATGTTTTTACCAAGATTCTTTGAACAAAACTCATTTATCCCTACCATAGAGTTGGATGAATTCCAAACTTTCAATGGTAGCTCTTCGAGAAAGATGGAGAAGAAGGAAATCGCTAAAAGAGGAAAGGACAAGATGGATTGTAGGAACCTTCTTTTAGACTTACCTAGGATAGTTTGAGAGAAGATTCCTGCAAATCTCTGTCCCAAGTTGGTCCAAATGTGCAGAATTCTTGGCTGCATTTATAGAAAACGACAGCATCCTGGACACGGCCCCGTGTTCAGTGGACACGGCCCCGTGTGCAGGTGGAGTTCTGACACAGTTTGTCCGTATTCTGACGTTTTAATCAGAATGGAATCTTTCGATGGACACGGGGGCGTGTTGGCTGGGCACGGCCCCGTGTCTAGGGACTGTTTTATGAAGTTTGTCTAGTTTTTTAAGGAACTTGTTAGTATCGGGTGGCTCCTGACTGGTTGGAACAACCCCAAAGTGCCTAAGATACCTTAATTGTCCTAGACTAAGGCGAGAACGCAAGAGGTTGTCGGTGAGGGTAATTCCTATTTTTATTCTAGGTGGACAAGTCCAACCCTTTCCCGGGCTCTTGTTAAAGAAGGTGTATGCCGAATCGCTCAGGTCTATGTGTTAGGGCATGAATTTTATGCTAAGGATCATCTATCCTGAGTCTGGGAATGGATCACGGATCCTTAATGGATGATGCAGACAGTCTGAGGATCCAGAGTCTGAGGATCACGAGTCTGAGGATCACGCGTCTGAGGATCACGAGTCTGAGGATCACGCGTCTGAGGATCACGAGTCTGAGGATCAGGATCCTTAACAGAACTTATGTTTTGCACGTTTTTAATGTGTAAATGCAGGGAATGGACGTAGTGGACCACTTCTTTGCTGGAATCTCGTGGAATATGCTTTTAGGCACGTGCATATTGAAGAAATAACCGTTGGTGGTGGTCATGGGTGACTTCCACCTTTTTCGGGAAGTTAGTTAGTTGTTTTTTCTTATCTTTTTTAAGGGGAAACAAGCTCATTATAGACATAAGTCGTGCACACCACAGAAAATACACACAATACACGAATTCTCTGCAAACACTTAGCAAAAAACACACACTTTCACTAGAAATTCATTGTATCGAGCTTGTTTTCTTCCGAAGTTGTACAAGGATCACTGCTGTTTTTGCAATATAGTTGGTGATCGGTAGTTTCCATCACCCGAGGTTTTTTATGCCGGAGATCTTCTAAAGATCAAGGGCTTTTTCCTCGTATAAATCTCGGTGTTCATCGTTGATTTCATATACTTGTTGTTCATACAATTAACCAAGCATCATTCCTCACAAAATCAGATTTGGTTGCATTATCCTTGTGTGATTTTTGACCAAAACAGTTTGGCGCCCACCGTGGGGCAATTGGTGCTTCAATTCTGAGAAATTTTGTTCATTTCATTCATTTCAGTTCATTACCTTCAACCACATGGCTTCTCAGGGAGAACCTCTCCAAGTTCTATATCGGCGGTCACTTTTTTCACAGGGCATTCCGCCTTTGCATCATCTCCCCCTTGCATTCCAGAAGAATGCCGAGAATTCTCCGAAAAAGACAACCCCCGTTTTCACAAAACCAACTGTTGTTTCTTCCTCTACACTTAATAACAGTGATTTTTATGCTTTGATTGTGCAGATGAAGGATCACATGTAGCAGGTCAAAACTAATGGCAGGATCCTTCGCGAAATTGATAAAATCAGCAGAGGATCACTACCCTTTGATGTCGAGGTCGCTGAATTTCGACACTCCAGTCATAACTTCCCAGCACTTTGCAGCTCCAGATGTCCAACACCAGGGTGCATCAATAGGAATGCATTCTGGATCATCGGTAATGTCTCAGGCTCGAGGATCCTCTTTCCAGCCTTCAGGATCCTCATTTCAGCATCAGGGATTCTTCACCAGTTTAGGAGGATGCATGGGGACGCAGCCAATTCAGGGATCCTCCTCTCAGGTTCAAGGATCCTCTCAGGTTCAAGGATCCTCTCAGGTTCAAGGATCCTCTCAGGTTCAAGGATCCTCTCAGGTTCAGGGATCCTCCTCCCAGGTTCAAGGATCCTCTCAGGTTCAAGGATCCTCTCAGGTTCAAGGATCCTTTCAGGTTCAAGGATCCTCTCAGGTTCAGGGATCCTCTCAGGTTCAGGGATCCTCTCAGGTTCAAGGATCCTCTCAGGTTCAAGGATCCTTTCAGGTTCAAGGATCCTCTCAGGTTCAGGGATCCTCTCAGGTTCAAGGATCCTCTCAGGTTCAAGGATCCTTTCAGGTTCAAGGATCCTCTCAGGTTCAAGGATCCTCCTTCCAGGTTCAAGGATCCTCATCTCAGGTTTCCGGATCCATGGATTATCCTCCAAGACCTACATTCACAGCACATCAAGGATCCAACATCTTCCAGGATCAAGGGTACTTAAGGAGTGTGCAACCAGGAAGTTCAGATGTTCATCTAGGAGACTTCATACCGATGCAGACTATTGCTTCTTCTGGTCCCTCAGTTATACCAGAATCCCGTCAATATGGATTCACATCTGGAATTCCAACCTTGAATCCATTAGGAGGTAACACTTTGAATACTTCTTATAATGCTAACCATGGCTTCATGCAGGATATAGGAATCAACCAAGCTATGGCTAAGGAATTGCAGAAACTTAGAGATATAATATCCAACGTTCCAGGAGTGGTTAAGCCCATTCCTGAAATTCCTGATGAAAGCCACAAGATATCTCGTTTTGCACCACCTACTTATGATGCAGAGATACCGAAGAGGTTTCAGACACCAAATTTGGTTGCTTGTGCAAGGGCTTTGGATCCACACTTACTGGATCAGTGTTAAAATGGCTGCTAAGTCTTCCTCCTTACTCTATTACTTCATTTGCTAATCTAGTTAATTTGTTTAATAGCCAATTCTCATGCAGTAGGAGATTTGAACGATTAACTAGTGATTTATATAGGGCAACTCAAGGTCATAATGAATCACTTAGAGATTACATAATTAAATTCAGTAAAGAATCCTTAGAAGTCCCTAACTTAGATATTGCTACAGCTCTAGAAGCCTTTAAAATGGGTTTGCTTAGGGATTCAATGTTCTATGATGATCTTGTCATGACCCCTTGCAGGAACTTAGATGAGGAAAGAAACAAGGCCCTTAGGTTCATCCGTTTAGAGAATGACAAAAGGATCCACGAGAGATTGTCAGGATCCTCAAAGCAAGACAAATAAAGATCCTATCTCAAGGATAACTGATCCAAGCAATACTCCAAGCATGACAACCAGAATGTGCATGCTGTGGAACAAGAGGAAGATGATGAGGATTATCCTCCTATTTCTGAATATTGTTTTCCTGCTGATAATAATGAACTAATCCTTTCTATGCAGAGTTTAGGTGACAAGGTTAGGTGGCCAAGGAAGAATGACAAACAGCCTGCCACCAAAGACGAATCGAAATGGTGTGCTTACCATGGGGATTCTGGTCATCTCACATATGAGTGCATAGCATTAAGGAAGGAGATAGGTTATCTTTTGAGCAAAGGATACTTGAAGGAATTGCTCGGAAGGAAAAAGTCAAGGATCAAGTATCTTGAGAAAGTTCCTGAAAAAGCTCCTCCTCCACCATCTGATGCTCAAATCATCCATTTCATCTCCGGAGGTTCTCAGCAGCTAAGAGACGTGCAAAGGAAACAAAGATGGAGAATGGGGGCAGACCTGTTCGGACCTCCCTCCTTACCCAGCAGAAAGTGATATCATATGATGAGGGATT
>JARYGA010032256.1:0-64138 GCA_030545235.1 Helianthus tuberosus
TACCTTTTGAATATCCTGCTACGAATCCCTCATATGAAGTTATGAAAGATTCTGCGAGGATTTGGATAACGAATATCCAGAGTATTAAAAACAAAAAAATGCATAAAAGAAAACATAAGATGAATAAACACATAGTCACATAACCACAAAATTGTTTGTTAATTTGTCTTGTAAATTGCGTACATGCATTTAAAGCACACTAGGAATCCATTCCGTGGATTTCATTTGGTACTTTAAATGTTATCGAGAATCCAACTATAAAGATAGAAAGATTCAAAAAGAAAATTCGATTTCGATTACTAGGAACCGAAGTGTTCGAATTAAGGTACATAAGGAATCCAATTAAGGACTCTGATTTGAACGATAATCATCCACAAGGATCTAATTGTAAAGATAAAAAGATCCCATATGAATTTTAGAAGTTGAAGATGTTTTGAAACCTTGCACTGGATGTGCTTAGGTCAAAACATGATGTAAAATGCTTATGAAGTTGAGATGCTTGATATGTCAAGGCGACATATGAAGCAGAATTTTGAAGGTTAAGTCAATGTATGAGGAAAATATTTTTGAAAACTATGCATGGGGTTCTTTTAAGAAAAATGTGTTTAACGTTTTTGAAACCTTATATATAATACTTTTTGAAATCATAAAGTAGGTGTATTAGGTAGATATATTTACAAAAATGTTTTAAAATCATGCGAAATAAATTTTGAAATTATGTATAAGGTTTTTGAAAGATATGAATGATGCTTTTCGAAATCATGCACTTGATCAGAAAATGTATTGTGTTAATATTGTCTTCAGACTATATGAAATATTTTGAAATTAGAAAGGTTGGTTTTGATAACATGGCCAATGTTTTTGAAATAACATAGACAATGCATCTAGAAAAATGGTTTTCAAACTATATGAAATGTTTTGAGATCATGAAGATTGTTTTGAAATACTGGTACTGTGTATGTTGAAAAATCAAAACGTAATGGGTATGAGATTTGAAAATACCCTTAGTTATCTAACCAAGGATTTAAAGGCACAGATGTGCGAAAAGCACGATTACTCATAATGTCACTTAATTTTCTGTACTTTGTTTCTTAGAGTGAAACGAGTACTTAAAATTTTCGAGGGAATCATGAGCAATCATTTGAAAGAGAGAAATCACAAGAGTAGTTTGTAAGGTACATAGTTCCTTGATGTAGGTATCATAGGAAAAGCCATACACACCTAGCAGGGGGTTGAGCTGGTTGGTTGGGGACTGCTTTACCATTGTGAGCGACCATGGCGAAGTTCTGAGAAGCCTTTCTCTTCTTTGACTTCTTAGGGGATCGTTCATCCATGGTCTTTGATTCCTTGATTGGTTTATTGGCTGATGGTGTTGTCGCCTGACTAGGTCCTGCCTGTCTTGGTGACTCTTGAGTGGCTTCATCCTGGAGATGATACATGGCAGTAGCTAATTCAACAGTCTTCAGGACTACTTCGCCTATTCGCTGAGCTAATTTGGCTGCTTGCTCAGATATCTGGGCGTCATCGTGATGAAGAGACATTCTTGAAGAAAAAGAAAGGCGTAGGGAGAAACAGGTGAAAGATTATTGGACAATCAAAACAGAATGATAACGCATGAAGATTTCGATCATTTGTTTGTTACCTAAGGCAAACAAATGAGACGGTGACTAATCAAAGTAAATGGGTCAAAAATAATGTATCGCGAAGACATGCTCGCCTATAAGTGAACACTCATCCCAAGAATTCCCAGGTAAGCACAACTGGTCTCGCGTCTGATGAGATGTATACGAAGTGCTTGCCTAGACAGAAAACCCAGAATACAGGCATTCACCCTTCCAGTTTGCACGTGTTCACATTATTTAAAACCCAAAACCTTGACGAAGTTTTGAAAACTCAAAGGGGTTCAAAACCATATACTAGAGAGTTCAAAACCTTACCATAGAGGGTTCAAAACCTAGTAATCAATCATCCTAGAACAGATGATTAGTTTTCAAAGCGGTTTTGAAATTTATGTTCTTGTTGTGGTCGTCGCCTAAGGATAGGTGACGGTATTGTTTTATGACTAAACGCAAGTAAACTCGCGTTAGGGTCCTAAGAAGGTTATAGACTAGGTCAAAGCATTACTAATAACCTAATTCCCTATAACCATGGGCTCTGATACCATCTTTTCTGTCACACCCCGACCACGTAAAACAACAAAACGTGGCGGAAACATCGAGGCGTGTTGTAACAGAATTAATGTTTCATAACCATGGATACCAATGAGTGTTTCGTTTTATTAAACATTGAATAATTACATCGTCTTGAAATCTAAATACACTATTTAAACATAGTCTATCATTGTTATTGAGTCACTAAGGCCTTGTCCAGTCCTATGTGAGCATGCATCTTATCAATCGATATCATCCAACAATACCTGAAACATATGTGAAAACGAGGTCAGCAAAGAAATGCTGGCGAGTACATAGGTTTTGTGAAAATAAGATTCATGACTTCTGTTTAAGAAAATGTTTAGTCATGAACCTTGTAATTTGCTTTGTCTTTGTAAATCATTTGAAAAATAATAAGTTTAGGTGATATGTATAAATAAGAGAATAATGCATGATTAAATGAATAACCATGTAAAATGAGTTTGTATAATATAAGTTGTTTGTAAATAAATGTCTTGTGAAAAGTATGTTACTTGTATAAAATGTTCTATGTCTCAAACTGAAATGATTCAAATAACGCTACAATATGTAATACCATACAAACACTTATATATAGGAAGTACCAGCGGCGTATCCACCATGCTTGTATCATATTCCATACGCATTGTTACTTAATCACTTAATCCAAACCAAACCACCAAACTAATGTTCATGCCCAATGTAAATCATGTAATATGTAACCAAAACCCAATCGTATATCTCTTTGAATCCAATCGTTTACCCAATCGTTAAAACATCGTGTGAAAACCAATCGTTTACCCAATCGTTAAATTCGTTTTAGGTCGTGAAACTACTTAAATGGTCGCCTCGCTAATAACATTCAAACCTTCTTGACTCGCATTAATAAACCCTTACCAAAGGATAGATTAATAATTCGCATTAATAAACCCTTACCAAAGGATAGATTAACATCTCGCATTAATAAACCCTTACCAAAGAGTAAATTAACAATTACAGATTCAGTCGCTACCCACAACACCCACACATAACTACGGGTGTAGTAACTAACGGGATTTGTCAGATCCTATGGTACCATAACCTAATACTGGTCGGCTTGATCATTGCTAATGAATGTCATTTGTTATGTAACTACAACCAACAAGTTTGTTCACTTTATGAAATCGTTATTAGTTTTGTATAAATCGTCTTAATCGTTTTTGAAACCATCGTTATAACATCGAAAACATTTAGCACATATGAGTCACCCCAAAACAATTGAAAGCAGTAAAATAGGGGAATAATGTACTCGCCTGAGAATGCTTGGAGGTCTTGAACAACAACCAAACAAAGCTAGAGAGAGCACGGAATCAGTCGGCAATCTAAAACTATATAAATAAACCGGACTTAAATCGGGAGATCGGATAGGATGTGGCTTGGTAAACCAAATGAGTATTGGAACTCATATGATATGGTTTAACAAGGCCTACATACTACATGAAACCTAACCTAAGTGCTTTCGACCCATCGCGACCCATTAAGGTAGCTTATGCTACTTTAACGCGTCGTGCGCGTGAAACGCGTTCGGACCGTCTAACTAGTCCTATGACAAGTGTTATATGCCTAAACATGTTACATAATCAGTTATGTGACAAAATTTTAGGTTACATATGCTTAATTACCAATTATACATGAAAAGGGTATTCTGGTAATTTACCTAAGGCATATAAACTACCTATCATACAACTACTCAAACGATGTGACCATAGGGTATAACCTCGGAAGGTTATTCCCTACCTACTATGGTCACCTAATGTATTTGGTCGGATCCTAATGATCGACCAAATGGGTCGAGTTCGAAGGTATAGGCGATTTATCAGATCGCCTACCCTACGACCCTAGACAACGTGGTAATCAGTGGGCATAGTCCCAAGGGACTATGACCAACGTGATTACAATCACGTTGCGAAGTTCAAACGAACTTCGCATTGACCATAACTGGTCAATGTAGAAAGTCAAACAAAGTTTGACTTTCAGACTCGAAAGACTCGAAAAGCAATAAAAGAACGAAAGAATACTTACGAAGGGTCCCCGAATGCTAACTTTGATTCAAAAATCTCAGGTATGAAACAATAGTTTCAACTTAGAGTTTCTCAAATCAAAGTTCTTGTAATTTTGAAGCATGGGGGGTGGGGTATTTATAGGATTTCCCGAACCGTTAGGATCGTTTCTTGGAAACAGTGCTTCAATCTTGGCCATACACTAGCACCCATGGTATTGTAATACCATGTGCCCAAAATACCAGCCCATAGATTCCCAAAACCATGTGCAACAAGTGGGAAGGACTAGATTCGATGTATAAGCAAACATCTTTCAGAAATGACAGTTTTGGTCCCTGTTATGTGTTTATGCCATTTCCGACACTTCTAAGGCCCGTAAAGCCAACTTTAAGGCCCTAAAATGATGTCTAAACATTGTGGACATGAAACATACTCAAAAATATGCCGGGTGTTGGTTCGTTTGGTCGTACGAACGCGATGTTCGCTTAATTACGACGGAATGCGCATAAGCGCGAAAAACGATCCAAATGACGCAACGAATGGATTTTTGGTAATCCAAACACTAAAGCATAATATAGTCATGCTTACATAAATTTTTGGATGTCCGGATGTATTCAGAACGTAAGTTATGCGCGAAAATGCAAACTTGTGCACTTTTTGACACTTTTAGTCCCTGAATGACCCAAAAGTTTATTTTAGCACACCGAACACCTCAAAGCTTATTTCTAAGATATGTAAAGGATATTTATGGTATGTTTAACTTATGGTCATGTTCCGGAATGTCTGTTACAGTTCAAATTGGCATACTTTCGCAGTTTGTCAACTTTAGTCCCTGTAAGCGATTTAACTTGATTTTGCCATACCAAAGCCTTCAAAACTTATTTCTAAGTTATGTAAAGGTTATTTAAGGTATGTTAAGCCTATGTCACTATTCCGGAGTGTTTGTTGCATTAAACTGGTTATATTTACGCATCGGTGCGCGTATAACCTTCCAGAAAGCGATTTAGAGTTTGAAATTGAACAAGAATTGATATGTGCAAATGATACACATATTTTTACAAATCCCAAGTATGAAAATATAATATTTCATTGGTTTGGTATTTGTTTGATGGCCGTGGAGGCACAGGTGTTACAGAACCTGTGATAGGGAAGCAAAGCAGGTTGCGCTCTCTCTACAAGTTTTCCCCAGGTTAGTGTTATGACGTTCCTGTTTTTAGTTAACTCTCATCCTTAGAGAATTTATTTTAACACCTGATTTCTGCAGAGGCACTGAAGAAAACCCCTGAGATGGTTAGGGATGTTGAGCTGAAGGATTCGAAGGAGCCGGTGCCCAAGAAGACAAATTTCATCATCAAACCTCCTAAGACTATTGAGAAGGAGGTTGAGAAGGTGACTGAGAAGCCTGCGGGCGATATTACTATCGAGAATGAGAAAGCAAAAGAAACCAAGACCGCTGCTACTACCGAGCAAGATAAAGCGCAGGGTCCGGAGGTCGTGCATATCACGGGGCTTGACCGGCCCTTGAAGAGAAGAGAAGCTGAAGTTATCAGGCAGCGAGTACATAGTTCCCCTATTTTACTGTTTTCAATTGTTTTGGGGTGATTCATATGTACAAAATGTTTTCAAGGTTTAAACGTTGATTTCAAAAACGAATAGAACGATTTATACTAAACTAATAACGATTTTGATAATGTGAACGAACTTGTTGGTTGTAGTTACATAACGAACGACATTCATTAATTTTGGCCGAACCGACCAGTATTAGGTTATGGTACCATAGGATCTGACAAACCCCGTTATTGCACTATACTCATGGTTATGTGTGGGTGTTGTGGGTAACGACTGAATCTGTAATTATTAACTTACCCTTTGGAGGTTTGTTAATACGAGAAGCGAGGAACGAGGTAGTCGAGTCATGAAGGTTTGAATGTTATTAACGAGACGACCATATATATAAGTTTTCACAATTAAAACGAGGATGATTTAAACGATTTAAACGAGCAAACGATTTGGAAACGATGCTAAACGATTTGGGTAAACGATTGGTTTTTGGCTAGTGTTTAGATAACGGGACGGGTGTAATGTGGTGAAAACATGGTAGAGACGCCGCTGGTACTTCTTATATATAAGTGTTTTCAACATATTACATACCGTGGCGTTATTTAGTTCACTTGGGTAAACGATATTGAAACGATGTCTCTCAACGATGTTTTCGAAATAATATACGAGTTTTATTAACGAGTTTATACGAGATGTTTTACAAGATGGTTTTTCTAAAACAAAAAGCTTTTGGGTTAAGAATCATGGCTATGAGATTTTATAAATTATAACCATCTTGATTTGAGTTGGTTAGCTATGTTGCAATATTATACACTTTTCAAAGTAAGGTTTTCGAGGTATTGCAATATATGTAAACAAGCCATGATTTCGATACCCTTATAAAACCTATGTACTCGCCAGCATTTCTTTGCTGACTTTGTTTTTACATATGTTTCAGGTGTTGTTGCTTGATTGACGATCTAGGATGCATACGTCACATAGGATCTGGATGAGGCCTTAGTGACATAATAACTATGATAGACGATATAAAACTTGTTTGTTATGTCTTAAAACAATGTTAATGTTTAATATTATCAATAAAACGAAACACTTTTTGTACCCATGGTTATGAAACGATAATTCAGTTACAACACTCCCCGGCGTTTCCGCCACGCTTTGTTGTTTTACGTGGTCCGGGTGTGACAGAAGAGTTGGTATCAGAGCCAATGGTTATAGGGAATTAGGTTATTAGTAATTCTTTGACCTAGACTATAACTTCTAGGACCCCAACGCAAGTTTATTTGCGTTTAGATTGTTAAAACAAAATCGTCACCTATCCTTAGGTGATAACCACAACGAGAACACAATTTTCAAATCCGCTTTGAAAACTAATCATCCGTTCTAGGATGATTGATTACTAGGTTTTGAACCCTCTGTTGTAAGGTTTTGAACCTTTCCAGTTTGACTCATTTTTGGCTTAGTGCCTTCTGAGTTTTCAAAATCTCATCAAAGTTTGGGTCTAAATAATGTGAACACGTGCAAACTGGAAGAGTGAGTGCCTGTACTCTGAGTTTTCTTTCTATGGCTAGAGTGTTCGTATAAATCCACATAATCGGACCAGTCACTCTTACCTGGGAACTATTGGGGTGAGTGTTCACTTATAGGCGAGCATGTCTTTGCGATACATTATTTTTGACCTATTTACTTTGATTAGTCACTGCGTGTCGTTTTTTTGTTCGAGGTAACAAACAAATGATCGCCTTCCTTGTGATTTGTCGATACCTCTTTTGTTTTTTCCTAATTTTCAACCTCACTCGATTCTCCTGTTTCCTTGTTAGACAATGCTTCCTCGACGTGAAGCACAATCTTTTACTATTGAAGAAATCGCAGCCCTGATGTTGTGACCCATGTCCACGAGATATACAACAACAACAATAATGCACCGTGTAATTTCAAGAACTTCAATACTGCGAAGCCGCTTAAGTTTTCTGGGTCGCAAGGAGCAACTGCGCTCCTGCAGTGGTTTGAGAGTATAGAGAGCACATTCAGACATGTGTAGTGTCAGAATGCACGTAAGGTTGAATTTGCTTCAAGCGTGTTTGAGAAGCGAGCGCTTACCTGGTGGAATGGTATTATGCGCGACAGGGGTACCGAAGTGGCGTTGGCACAAACATGGGAAGAGCTTCGGGCTCTCATGATGAAGGAGATTTATCCTCGTCACGAAATTCATGCTTTGGAGCGAGAGTTTGACGATTTAAAGCAAGATGGGGCTAAACACCGTGCGTACACAGATCGCTTTGAGGAACTCAGTCTATTGTGTCCCACCACGGTTACCCCTCTGGAGAAAGAAATCGAGAGATATATCGATGGTCTACCCGATTCTATTCTGGAGATTGTTACTGGTGTTAACCCTACTACCCTTCGACAAGAAATCGAGTTGTCTGCTACCCCGACTGAGACTCAAGTCAGGAAGGGTAAACTCACCCGCAAGGGTGATAAAAAGAAGGCGACTGATTCAGGGAAGGACAAGAAAAAGGGTAAGGGTAAGGAAGGTGAGTCATCGAAGAAGTCGAGGAAGCGTAAGGGTGCCCAGAATTTTGCTGTTACAGCACAGACTGCTCAGAACCCGCATAACCCACCGGCTCAGCCACCTGCAAAGAAAGCGTATGCTGGTACCACACCTCATTGTGCTCGTTGTAACGGTCATCACGTTGCACAACAAGCTTGCAAACAATGCACAACGTGTGGTAAACTTGGGCATTTGGCCAATGTTTGTCGTTTGGGACAGAATCAGGTTGCTCAGGTTCCAGCTCCGGGTCAGGGGAATGCTGTGAGATTTCCACCGGGTTCATGTTTTAATTGTGGAGAGTATGGTCACTTCCGCAACAACTTTCCGAGAATGGTGAATGCAAACGCGAATGCTAACGCGATCCCGAATGCGAACGTCAACGTCAATGTGAATCCCGCTCGTGGGCGAGCGTACAATTTGAATGCAAACGAAGCGAGGGCCGACAACGAAGTGGTTAACGGTACGTTTCTTGTTAACAATCGACCTGCGTCTATTCTTTTTTATTCTGGTGCCGATAGAAGTTTTGTTTCTTTGTCTTTTGAGCCTTTGCTTGCGATACCTAGAACCAAACTGAGGAAACCCTTATCTGTCGAAGTTGCTACTGGTAAACCTCTTGTTCTCGATTCTGTTATTCGTGATTGTCAGTTGAACCTTGATAACCATCTTTTTCCTATTGACCTCACACCGATGCAACTTGGGAGTTTCTATATTATCGTTGGAATGGATTGGTTAACCAAACACCACACTGAGGTGGTTTGTTTCGATAAGATTTGTTGGTGCATGCGTCTGTCGACTTCGTCTTGTTAGTAGATTGTTAGAACAGTGCACGTAGTTTAAGATTTAAAGGTATTTCGCTTGAATGGAAGGGGTTTCGCTTGAAAGGAACTTGTGCAGTTTCAAGCAAACTCAACATATGCTGTTTCGCTTGAATTGACAAGTAGTCACTTTCAAGCGAACTCAAGTGCCTATATATACCATTGAAGCGAATTCATTTGTAATCTTCTTGTTTCCGGTAGCGAAGCTCTGCCGAAGTGTTCTCAGACTTGTAATCGATCTTAAATCAATATACGAACAGTTGAAAGGGTGAATCTTGCTGAATTGAACTTGATACTTGTGTTTCCGCCACTTGTATTAAGATAAACTCTTCTGATCGACTCGTTTGGGTCTGAAAACGATCCTACAAGTGGTATCAGAGCTCAGGAGGAAGAGTTCATACCAATTCTGTCGCAAATTCTGTTTTTCTACACCTTCTTTCAAAATCAAACAAGTTTCCACGGTTAAAAACATCTGATTTTTACACATCATGTGCGTAATACTGTTTTAACAAACCCTAGAAAGTTTCAGAACAAAATTCGACCATTTGATTGACAAATTGGACAAAAATCAGATCGAATGTATGACATCATGTTGGTTTCGCTTGAAAAGTTCTGCTTGAGTTCGCTTGAGAGTACACTTTGGGGTTGTTTTCGCTTGAGATAGACAGTTCGCTTGAATAAGTTCTGGATGGTTTCGCTTGAGTGTGCATTTTGTTTTGATTTCACTTGAAAATTGAAGTTTAGTTCGCTTGAAATAGATATTCGCTTGAAATTTTGGATTGTTTCGCTTGAACAGGGTTTCGCTTGAGAAAGCTTGTGGTTTCGCTTGAAATTGTATCAGAGTTCGCTTGAACAGGGTGATCTTTGTTATACTGTGTTTTCGCTTGAATTTGACAGTTTGTGAATTTGTGTAAATTGAAATATGGAAAACGAGTTTTATAATGCTTTTGCTGGTCCTGTGAACATTACTAAGAGTACATTGCTTGAGAATGAAACGGGGACATCACATAAACCACCTAAGCTCTTGGATATTGATGATTACAATGGTTGGTCCGAACGCTGTGGAAATTGGGTTGAAGCTTATCACTTGGATGCTTGGGAACACACTGAAGTCCCATATGAAAGGCCCACAAGGAATGGTATTCAGTTAACAATCAGAGAAATGAGTGCTGGTGAGAAAAAGAAGTATAGAGATGAGAAATTGATGGTGAGTCTGCTTCAGCAAGCAATTAAAGAGGACATTTTGATTTTGCTTCAACATGATGGAAGTGCATATTCAATCTGGACTGAATTGGAAGCAAAATCTATAGGAAGTGATGATATGCTTAAAAACAAGATGTCTCTCATGAAGAAAGAATTTGATCTATTTCGTGGGTTAAAATCTGAAAATACCAAACAAATTATTGAAAGATATTGTAACTTGGTGAGAAATATGACGAAATTAGGAATAAAAAAGGATACTGATGAGCTGATTGAGAAACTTGCTGATGCGTTACCACATGATACTTGGGGAACATTCCTGATGATGTTGAGAAACAATCGGAAGGAATATAAAAAGTTAACATTAAGAGAATTTATCAAACATCTGGAAGCTCAAGAGATGGAGCAGAGGAAGATCGCCAGGATGAAGAACTACGATGGAGAACAAGACATCGGCTTGTATTTCAAGAGTGGTGTTAGTGAAAAGACAATTTTTTCTCCAAAGGTTGAAACTGCTTATAACGCAAAAGGTTCTTCTGAAAGTGCATCTCAGGGATCAAATAGCACTACTGGATTTTCTTCATTTCCAACCTATGATCCACAGTTTTCTACGAAAAAGAGTGGCAAAGTTCTTCAATGCAACATTGCTTTAAAGCTTGAGAATGATCAGAATTATACTGAGGAAGTTTCAAAAAGTCACATGTCTTTGTTGGTGACCGTGCTTGAATCCTATGGAGGCTTAGTTGCAGGGAGAATCGGAAATTCAATGCTCACAAAAGAGGATTATGATCAAATTGATGCTGAGGAAATGGAATTGATGGATATTAAATGGTGTATGGCTAGTGTGTTGAGGCGGGCTGAAAAGTTTAAACAAATCACAGGCAGAGATGATTTTCGCGTGGCACATGTTTCAACTTTAGGTTTTGATAAGTCTAAAGTTACTTGTTTTCGTTGTAGGGAAAAGGGGCATTTCAAGAGAGAGTGCACAAATCGAGAAGAAAGTGGAGCTCAAAACCCTTTCGGAAACAACGATTACTACAAAAAGGCGATTTATCATCAAGTCACACAACAGCCATATCAACAACAACAGGCACCACATCAGGTTCAAACTGCACAATGGTAGAAAAGAAATTGAAGATTCAAAGAGAGCATGTCTGGTTAATCAGGGCAAGGATGGTGGATTTAGTTGGAATAAATACATTCCAACAGACAGCAAAGTGTGTTTGGCAGATCAAGATGATGAAAAATTGCCAGAAGGATTCAGTTGGGATAATTTTTGCCCAGACCAAGAATTCATGGCCAAAGAGATGTCCAAAGAGATGTCAAATGTTAAAGCCTGTATTGCTAATGCTTATGATGAGTATTGGGCTGCAAAATACAGAAAAGTCAGGGAAGCTGAAGAGGAAAAATGGAGAAAAATTGAAGAAGAGGAAGAAGAAGAAGAAGAAGAAGAAGAAGAAGAAAGGTTAAAAGCTGAAGCTGAAGCCATGAAAAAGAAAAAAACTAAGTTTTTCCAAGCAAGAAGAACAGTCAAAGATGTTCCGGAATTTGAAATCAAAGTTGATGCTGAAGTTATCAAAGTTCCAGAAAAGTGTTTGAATTGTGATTCTTTGATCATATAAAACAACGAGCTGATACACAACATAAAAAGATTGAAAGAATCTTATGATACTTTGAACAGAGAGATTAACAAGTACACTGAGTCGAACAGTGAACAAGCCGTTGCATTGAATACACTCAAAGGAGCTTACATGAGATAGCTTGATGACGTCAACTATTACACAGAGAAGTGTGCTGAGCTGGAATTGAAGCTGGCAACACAAAAGATTGAAACTGAAAGAGTCAACAATTTATTGAAAAGTTACTCATGTTCTACTTTTGTTGTTGACAGGATTTACCCGATCGTTGAAAGAATGAAGACATTTGCGGAAAAAAAAGTTCGAGACAAAAGAAAAGGATGAAGTAGAAATTTCTGGTAAGAAACCAAGTGTTGTCTACAATAGATGTCCGCCCCTGGTCGAAAATGGATATTTGTCTCGAAATCCAAATTCCGAAAGAGTCAAAAAGGCAATTAACTTACAATGGGAGTCGGGGTCGTCGGAAAATTTGCCAGAAAATATTGATGTTACGTTCACATCGTCCGATACTGATCATGAGTCCAAGTTCATAAAAAGTGTGGTCGATCAGGTTTTAGACAAAGATGACATAGAGAAGTCAAAACCGGAGTCCAAATCCGAGTCAAAGTCTGGGTCCGACAAGTCAAAGTCAACAATCAAAAAGGATAAATGGGTTTATGATAAGGAATTTTTATGTGACACCTGTGTCACTTGAACCATCAAACAAATGAAATATTGTATTTCATACTTGGGATTTGTAAAAATATGTGTATCGTTTACACATATCAACTCTTGTTCGATTTCAAGCTTTAAATCGCTTTCTGGAGGGTTATACGCGCACTAATGCGTAAATATAACCAGTTTAATGCAACAAACACTCCGGAATAGTGAAATAGGCTTAACATACCTTAAGTAACCTTTACATAACTTAGAAATAAGTTTTGAAGGCTTTGGTATGGCAAAATCTAGTTTATTCGCTTACAGGGACTAAACTTGACAAACTGCGAAAGTATGCCAGTTTGAACTATAACGAACATTCCGGAACATGACCATAAGTTAAACACACCTTAAATATCCTTTACATAGCTTAGAAATAGGCTTTGAGGGGTTCGGTGTGCTAAAATAAACTTTTGGGCCATTCAGGGACTAAAAGTGTCAAAAAGTGCACAAGTTTGCACTTTTACGCATAACTTACGCTCTGAATACATCCGGACATCCAAAAATTTATGTAAGCACTAAAAAACTTTATTTTAGTGTTTGGCATAAGAAAAATCCATTCATCGCGCAATTTGGATAGTTTTTCGCGCTTATGCGCATTCCGTCGTAATTAAGCGAACATCGCGATCGTACGGCCAAACGAACCAACATCCGACATATTTTTGAGCATGTTTCATGTCCACAATGTTTAGGAATCATTTTAGGGCCTTAGAGTTGGCTTGACGGGCCTTAGAAGTGCCGGAAATGGGCTTAAAACACAACAGGGACCAAAACTATCACTTTTGAAACTTGTTTTCAGATCAGAAGCTCCAGGCGGCCCGCCTGAGTTTTTGTGTATCCTGAAGCGGGCCGCGTCAACCTCTCAGACCAGATTCGATGTTTTAACAGCCTGTTTGCAGCTGTTTTGCACTCCCAATCTCTCTTCCACATGTCAATTCCTTATGGTGAGTGGCCATTTGACATACCATAACATTCCAACACATGTACGGGTGGGATTCGAGCACGGTTTCCATGAAACGATCTTAACGGTTACCCGAAAACTATAAATACCCATCCACCCCCATTGCAAAACCCACTAGAATCTGATCAATTGTGCTCTAAGTTGAAACCTTTGTTTCATACCAGAGCTATTTTGATCTAGATTAGCATTCGGGGACCCTTCGTAAGTATTCCTTCGTTCTTTTATTGTTTTTCGAGTCCGAAAGTCAAAATTTGTTTGACTTTCTGCATTGACCAGTTTATGGTCAATGCGAAGTTCGTTTGAACTTCACAACGTGATTGTAATCACGATGGTTATAGTCCCTTGTGACTATGCCTACTGATTACCACGTTGTCTAGGGTCGTAAGGGTAAGCGATCTAATAAATCGCTTATACCTTCGAACCCGACCCATTTGGTCGATCATTAGGATCCGACCAAATACATTAGGTGACAATAGTGTATAGGGAATAACCTTCCGAGGTTATACCCTATGGTCACATCGTTTGAGTAGTTGTATGATAGGTAGTTTATATGCCTTAGGTAAATTACCAGAATACCCTTTTCATGTATAATTAGTAATTAAGCATATGTAACCTAAAATTTTGCCACATAACTGATTATGTAACATGTTTAGGCATATAACACTTGTCATAGGGCTAGTTAGACGTCTCGAGTGCACTTTTGCGCGCACGACGCGTTAAATTAGCATAAGCTACCTAAACGGGTCGTAATGGGTCGTAAGCACTTATGTTAGGTTTCATTTAGTATGTAGGCTTTGTTAAACCATATTACACGAGTCTCCACACTCGTTTGGTTTACGAACCCTCATTCTATCCGATCCTCCGATTTAGGTCCGGTTTATTAACATAGTTATATATTAGGTGCCGTTTGATATCCGTGATCTCTAGCATTGTTTGGTTGTCACTCAAGGACTACTGAGCATTCTCAAGTGAGTACATAGACCCCTCTTTTACTGTTTACCAAACGTTTTGGGGTGAAACACATGTGCCTACTTGTTACTTTCATGCTTTCCTGTTTTCACATCATATACTTGCTGTGTTCATTAGTACATTTATAGTACATGATTTCAATACATTTTATGCTATGTATGTCCATTTAGTGCATAGTTAGTACATTGTTTTACATTACAATTTGTTGCATATACTCATCCAGCATATGAACACATTATATTACATTTTGAACCGTTTGTAACTATTTGACTATGTGAACCGTTGTAATC
Organism: Helianthus tuberosus; assembly: GCA_030545235.1. Classification (NCBI taxonomy): domain Eukaryota; kingdom Viridiplantae; phylum Streptophyta; class Magnoliopsida; order Asterales; family Asteraceae; genus Helianthus; species Helianthus tuberosus. The sequence goes on from JARYGA010032256.1 coordinate 14,884, forward strand.
ATTTGATTATGTGAACCGTTTGTATCTGTGAACCGGTTGTATTTGTGAACCGTTTGTATCTGTGAACCGTTTGTATCTGTGAACCGTGTGAACCGTATTTGACCATATATAAACATTTCTACAATTGTTAAACATTACATCTTGATGGTTTGGTTTGGGTAAGTGATTTAAGTAACGAGGCGTGTGTAATATGATACAAGAATGGTGGATACGCTGCTGGTACTTCCTATATATAAGTGTTTGTATGGTATTACATATCATAGCGTTATTTGAATCATTTCAATTTGAGACATATAACATTTTATACAAATAACATACTTTTCACAAGACATTGATTTACAAACAACTCATCTTATACAAACTCATTTTACATGGTTATTCATTTAACTATACATTATTCTCTTATTTATACATATCATCTGATCTTATCGTTTTACAAATGATTTACAAGAAAAAGCAAATTACAAGGTTCATGACTAAGCATTTTCTCAAACATAAGTCATGAATTCTGTTTTCACAAAACCTATGTATCTCACAGGCATTTTTATGCTGACGTACCTATTTTCACATGTGTTTTCAGGAGATGATGCATAGGACTTATCAAGACATACTTAGGCGGACCTGTGCCTTAGTGACTTAAAACGAGACAAGAACTAGTTACTTTATGTTATGTACTCTTTGGTTCTTGTTTAAAAGAATGTAATCTTTCATATTTGATTAATAAAACGAAGATTCTATTGCCATGGATTTGAAACAATTAATTCTGTTACAACACTCCCCGATGTTTCCGCCATGTTTTGTATGTTCTACGTCATCGGGGTGTGACAGAAAAGATGGTATCAGAGCCAATGGTTTTGAACTTCACAACGTGATTGTAATCACGATGGTTATAGTCCCTTGTGACTATGCCTACTGATTACCACGTTGTCTAGGGTCGTAAGGGTAAGCGATCTAATAAATCGCTTATACCTTCGAACCCGACCCATTTGGTCGATCATTAGGATCCGACCAAATACATTAGGTGACCATAGTGTATAGGGAATAACCTTCCGAGGTTATACCCTATGGTCACATCGTTTGAGTAGTTGTATGATAGGTAGTTTATATGCCTTAGGTAAATTACCAGAATACCCTTTTCATGTATAATTAGTAATTAAGCATATGTAACCTAAACTTTTGCCACATAACTGATTATGTAACATGTTTAGGCATATAACACTTGTCATAGGGCTAGTTAGACGTCTCGAGTGCACTTTTGCGCGCACGACGCGTTAAAGTAGCATAAGCTACCTAAAACGGGTCGTAATGGGTCGTCAGCACTTATGTTAGGTTTCATTTAGTATGTAGGCTTTGTTAAACCATATTACACGAGTCTCCACACTCGTTTGGTTTACGAACCCTCATTCTATCCGATCCTCCGATTTAGGTCCGGTTTCTTAACATAGTTACCTATATTAGGTGCCGTTTGATATCCGTGATCTCTAGCATTGTTTGGTTGTCACTCAAGGACTACTGAGCATTCTCAAGTGAGTACATAGACCCCACTTTTACTGTTTTCCAAACGTTTTGGGGTGAAACAAATGTGCCTACTTGTTACTTTCATGCTTTCCTGTTTTCACATCATATACTTGCTGTGTTCATTAGTACATTTATAGTACATGATTTCAATACATTTTATGCTATGTATGTCCATTTAGTGCATATTTAGTACATTGTTTTACATTACAATTTGTTGCATATACTCATCCAGCATATGAACACATTATATTACATTTTGAACCGTTTATAACTATTTGACTATGTGAACCGTTGTAATCATTTGATTATGTGAACCATTTGTATCTATGAACCAGTTGTATCTGTGAACCGTTTGTATCTGTGAACCGTGTGAACCGTATTTGACCATACATAAACATTTCTACAGTTGTTAAACATTACATCTTGATGGTTTGGTTTGGGTAAGTGATTTAAGTAATGTGGCATGTGTAATATGATACAAGCATGGTGGATACGCCGCTGGTACTTCCTATATATAAGTGTTTGTATGGTATTACATATCATAGCGTTATTTGAATCATTTCAATTTGAGACATATAACATTTTATACAAATAACATACTTTTCACAAGACATTGATTTACAAACAATTCATCTTATACAAACTCATTTTACATGGTTATTCATTTAACTATACATTATTCTCTTATTTATACATATCATCTGATCTTATCGTTTTTCAAATGATTTACAAGACAAAGCAAATTACAAGGTTCATGACTAAGCATTTTCTCAAACATAAGTCATGAATTCTGTTTTCATAAAACCTATGTATCTCACAAGCATTTTTCTACTGACGTACCTATTTTCACATGTGTTTTCAGGAGATGATGCATAGGACTTATCAATACATACTTAGGCGGACCTGTGCCTTAGTGACTTAAAACGAGACAAGAACTAGTTACTTTATGTTATGTACTCTTTGGTTCTTGTTTAAAACAATGTAATCTTTCATATTTGATTAATAAAACGAAGATTCTATTGCCATGGATTTGAAACAATTAATTCTGTTACAACACTCCCCGATATTTCCGCCATGTTTTGTATGTTCTACGTCGTCGGGGTGTGACAGAAAAGATGGTATCAGAGCCAATTGTTTGAACTTCACAACGTGATTGTAATCACGATGGTTATAGTCCCTTGTGACTATGCCTACTGATTACCACGTTGTCTAGGGTCGTAAGGGTAAGCGATCTAATAAATCGCTTATACCTTCGAACCCGACCCATTTGGTCGATCATTAGGATCCGACCAAATACATTAGGTGACCATAGTGTATAGGGAATAACCTTCCGAGGTTATACCCTATGGTCACATCGTTTGAGTAGTTGTATGATAGGTAGTTTATATGCCTTAGGTAAATTACCAGAATATCCTTTTCATGTATAATTAGTAATTAAGCATATGTAACCTAAACTTTTGCCACATAACTAATTATGTAACATGTTTAGGCATATAACACTTGTCATAGGGCTAGTTAGACGTCTCGAGTGCACTTTTGCGCGCACGACGCGTTAAGGTAGCATAAGCTACCTAAACGGGTCGTAATGGGTCGTAAGCACTTATGTTAGGCTTCATTTAGTATGTAGGCTTTGTTAAACCATATTACACGAGTCTCCACACTCGTTTGGTTTACGAACCCTCATTCTATCCGATCCTCCGATTTAGGTCCGGTTTATTAACTTAGTTACCTATATTAGGTGCCGTTTGATATCCGTGATCTCTATCATTGTTTGGCTGTCACTCAAGGACTACTGAGCATTCTCAAGTGAGTACATAGACCCCTCTTTTACTGTTTTCCAAACGTTTTGGGGTGAAACACATGTGCCTACTTGTTACTTTCATGCTTTCCTGTTTTAACATCATATACTTGCTGTGTTCATTAGTACATTTATAGTACATGATTTCAATACATTTTATGCTATGTATGTCCATTTAGTGCATATTTAGTACATTGTTTTACATTACAATTTGTTGCATATACTCATCCAGCATATGAACACATTATATTACATTTTGAACCGTTTATAACTATTTGACTATGTGAACCGTTGTAATCATTTGATTATGTGAACCGTTTGTATCTGTGAACCGGTTGTATCTGTGAACCGTTTGTATCTGTGAACCGTTTGTATCTGTGAACCGTGTGAACCGTATTTGACCATACATAAACATTTCTACAATTGTTAAACATTACATCTTGATGGTTTGGTTTGGGTAAGTGATTTAAGTAACGAGGCGTGTGTAATATGATACAAGCATGGTGGATACGCCGCTGGTACTTCCTATATATAAGTCTTTGTATGGTATTACATATCATAGCGTTATTTGAATCATTTCAATTTGAGACATATAACATTTTATACAAATAACATACTTTTCACAAGACATTGATTTACAAACAACTCATCTTATACAAACTCATTTTACATGGTTATTCATTTAACTATACATTATTCTCTTATTTATACATATCATCTGATCTTATCGTTTTTCAAATGATTTACAAGACAAAGCAAATTACAAGGTTCATGACTAAGCATTTTCTCAAACATAAGTCATGAATTCTGTTTTCACAAAACCTATGTATCTCACAGGCATTTTTATGCTGACGTACCTATTTTCACATGTGTTTTCAGGAGATGATGCATAGGAGTTATCAAGACATACTTAGGCGGACCTGTGCCTTAGTGACTTAAAACGAGACAAGAACTAGTTACTTTATGTTATGTACTCTTTGGTTCTTGTTTAAAACAATGTAATCTTTCATATTTGATTAATAAAACGAAGATTCTATTGCCATGGATTTGAAACAATTAATTCTGTTACAACACTCCCCGATATTTCCGCCATGTTTTGTATGTTCTACGTCGTCGGGGTGTGACAGAAAAGATGGTATCAGAGCCAATGGTTTGAACTTCACAACGTGATTGTAATCACGATGGTTATAGTCCCTTGTGACTATGCCTACTGATTACCACGTAGTCTAGGGTCGTAAGGGTAAGCGATCTAATAAATCGCTTATACCTTCGAACCCGACCCATTTGGTCGTTCATTAGGATCCGACCAAATACATTAGGTGACCATAGTGTATAGGGAATAACCTTCCGAGGTTATACCCTATGGTCACATCGTTTGAGTAGTTGTATGATAGGTAGTTTATATGCCTTAGGTAAATTACCAGAATACCCTTTTCATGTATAATTAGTAATTAAGCATATGTAACCTAAACTTTTGCCACATAACTGATTATGTAACATGTTTAGGCATATAACACTTGTCATAGGGCTAGTTAGACGTCTCGAGTGCACTTTTGCGCGCACGAAGCGTTAAAGTAGCATAAGCTACCTAAAACGGGTCGTAATGGGTCGTAAGCACTTATGTTAGGTTTCATTTAGTATGTAGGCTTTGTTAAACCATATTACACGAGTCTCCACACTCGTTTGGTTTACGAACCCTCATTCTGTCCGATCCTCCGATTTAGGTCCGGTTTATTAACATAGTTACCTATATTAGGTGTCGTTTGATATCCGTGATCTCTAGCATTGTTTGGTTATCACTCAAGGACTACTGAGCATTCTCAAGTGAGTACATAGACCCCTCTTTTACTGTTTTCCAAAAGTTTTGGGGTGAAACACATGTTCCTACTTCTTACTTTCATGCTTTCCTGTTTTCACATCATATACTTGCTGTGTTCATTAGTACATTTATAGTACACGATTTCAATACATTTTATGCTATGTATGTCCATTTAGTGCATATTTAGTACATTGTTTTACATTACAATTTGTTGCATATACTCATCCAGCATATGAACACATTATATTACATTTTGAACCGTTTATAACTATTTGACTATGTGAACCGTTGTAATCATTTGATTATGTGAACCATTTGTATCTATGAACCAGTTGTATCTGTGAACCGTTTGTATCTGTGAACCGTTTGTATCTGTGAACTGTGTGAACCGTATTTGACCATACATAAACATTTCTACAGTTGTTAAACATTACATCTTGATGGTTTGGTTTGGGTAAGTGATTTAAGTAATGTGGCATGTGTAATATGATACAAGCATGGTGGATACGCCGCTGGTACTTCCTATATATAAGTGTTTGTATGGTATTACATATCATAGCGTTATTTGAATCATTTCAATTTGAGACATATAACATTTTATACAAATAACATACTTTTCACAAGACATTGATTTACAAACAATTCATCTTATACAAACTCATTTTACATGGTTATTCATTTAACTATACATTATTCTCTTATTTATACATATCTTCTGATCTTATCGTTTTTCAAATGATTTACAAGACAAAGCAAATTACAAGGTTCATGACTAAGCATTTTCTCAAACATAAGTCATGAATTCTGTTTTCACAAAACCTATGTATCTCATAGGCATTTTTCTGCTGACGTACCTATTTTCACATGTGTTTTCAGGAGATGATGTATAGGACTTATCAATACATACTTAGGCGGACATGTGCCTTAGTGACTTAAAACGAGACAAGAACTAGTTACTTTATGTTATGTACTCTTTGGTTCTTGTTTAAAACAATGTAATCTTTCATATTTGATTAATAAAACGAAGATTCTATTGCCATGGATTTGAAACAATTAATTCTGTTACAACACTCCCCGATATTTCCGCCATGTTTTGTATGTTCTACGTCGTCGGGGTGTGACAGAAAAGATGGTATCAGAGCCATTGGTTTTGAACTTCACAACATGATTGTAATCACGATGGTTATAGTCCCTTGTGACTATGCCTACTGATTACCACGTTGTCTAGGGTCGTAAGGGTAAGCGATCTAATAAATCGCTTATACCTTCGAACCCGACCCATTTGGTCGATCATTAGGATCCGACCAAATACATTAGGTGACCATAGTGTATAGGGAATAACCTTCCGAGGTTATACCCTATGGTCACATCGTTTGAGTAGTTGTATGATAGGTAGTTTATATGCCTTAGGTAAATTACCAGAATACCCTTTTCATGTATAATTAGTAATTAAGCATATGTAACCTAAACTTTTGCCACATAACTGATTATGTAACATGTTTAGGCATATAACACTTGTCATAGGGCTAGTTAGACGTCTCGTGTGCACTTTTGCGCGCACGACGCGTTAAGGTAGCATAAGCTACCTAAACGGGTCGTAATGGGTCGTAAGCACTTATGTTAGGTTTCATTTAGTATGTAGGATTTGTTAAACCATATTACACGAGTCTCCACACTCGTTTGGTTTACGAACCCTCATTCTATCCGATCCTCCGATTTAGGTCCGGTTTATTAACATAGTTACCTATATTAGGTGCCGTTTGATATCCGTGATCTCTAGCATTGTTTGGTTGTCACTCAAGGACTACTGAGCATTCTCAAGTGAGTACATAGACCCCTCTTTTACTGTTTTCCAAATGTTTTGGGGTGAAACATATGTGCCTACTTGTTACTTTCATGCTTTCCTATTTTCACATCATATACTTGCTGTGTTCATTAGTACATTTATAGTACATGATTTCAATACATTTTATGCTATGTATGTCCATTTAGTGCATATTTAGTACATTGTTTTACATTAAAATTTGTTGCATATACTCATCCAGCATATTAACACATTATATTACATTTTGAACCGTTTATAACTATTTGACTATGTGAACCGTTGTAATCATTTGATTATGTGAACCGTTTGTATCTGTTAACCGGTTGTATCTGTGAACCGTTTGTATCTGTGAACCGTTTGTATCTGTGAACCGTGTGAACCGTATTTGACCATACATAAACATTTCTACAATTGTTAAACATTACATCTTGATGGTTTGGTTTGGGTAAGTGATTTAAGTAACGAGGCGTGTGTAATATGATACAAGCATGGTGGATACGCCGCTGGTACTTCCTATATATAAGTGTTTGTATGGTATTACATATCATAGCGTTATTTGAATCATTTCAATTTGAGACATATAACATTTTATACAAATAACATACTTTTCACAAGACATTGATTTACAAACAACTCATCTTATACAAACTCATTTTACATGGTTATTCATTTAACTATACATTATTCTCTTATTTATACATATCATCTGATCTTATCGTTTTTCAAATGATTTACAAGACAAAGCAAATTACAAGGTTCATGACTAAGCATTTTCTCAAACATAAGTCATGAATTCTGTTTTCACAAAACCTATGTATCTCACAGGCATTTTTATGCTGACGTACCTATTTTCACATGTGTTTTCAGGAGATGATGCATAGGACTTATCAAGACATACTTAGGCGGACCTGTGCCTTAGTGACTTAAAACGAGACAGGAACTAGTTAATATATGTTATGTACTCTTTGGTTCTTGTTTAAAACAATGTAATCTTTCATATTTGATTAATAAAACGAAGATCCTATTGCCATGGATTTGAAACAATTAATTATGTTACAACACTCCCCGATGTTTCCGCCATGTTTTGTATGTTCTACGTCGTCGGGGTGTGACAGAAAAGATGGTATCAGAGCCATTGGTTTTGAACTTCACAACGTGATTGTAATCACGATGGTTATAGTCCCTTGTGACTATGCCTACTGATTACCACGTTGTCTAGGGTCGTAAGGGTAAGCGATCTAATAAATCGCTTATACCTTCGAACCCGACCCATTTGGTCGATCATTAGGATCCGACCAAATACATTAGGTGACCATAGTGTATAGGGAATAACCTTCCGAGGTTATACCCTATGGTCACATCGTTTGAGTAGTTGTATGATAGGTAGTTTATATGCCTTAGGTAAATTACCAGAATACCCTTTTCATGTATAATTAGTAATTAAGCATATGTAACCTAAACTTTTGCCACATAACTAATTATGTAACATGTTTAGGCATATAACACTTGTCATAGGGCTAGTTAGATGTCTCGGGTGCACTTTTGCGCGCACGACGCGTTAAGGTAGTATAAGCTACCTAAACGGGTCGTAATGGGTCGTAAGCACTTATGTTAGGTTTCATTTAGTATGTAGACTTTGTTAAACCATATTACACGAGTCTCCACACTCGTTTGGTTTACGAACCCTCATTCTATCCGATCCTCCGATTTAGGTCCGGTTTATTAACTTAGTTACCTATATTAGGTGTCGTTTGATATCCGTGATCTCTATCATTGTTTGGTTGTCACTCAAGGACTACTGAGCATTCTCAAGTGAGTACATAGACCCCTCTTTTACTGTTTTCCAAACGTTTTGGGGTGAAACACATGTGCCTACTTGTTACTTTCATGCTTTCCTGTTTTGACATCATATACTTGCTGTGTTCATTAGTACATTTATAGTACATGATTTCAATACATTTTATGCTATGTATGTCCATTTAGTGCATATTTAGTACATTGTTTTACATTACAATTTGTTGCATATACTCATCCAGCATATGAACACATTATATTACATTTTGAACCGTTTATAACTATTTGACTATGTGAACCGTTGTAATCATTTGATTATGTGAACCATTTGTATCTGTGAACCGGTTGTATCTGTGAACCGTTTGTATCTATGAACCGTTTGTATCTGTGAACCGTGTGAACCGTATTTGACCATACATAAACATTTCTACAATTGTTAAACGTTACATCTTGATGGTTTGGTTTGGGTAAGTGATTTAAGTAACGATGCGTGAGTAATATGATACAAGTATGGTGGATACGCCGCTGGTACTTCCTATATATAAGTCTTTGTATGGTATTACATATCATAGCGTTATTTGAATCATTTCAATTTGAGACATATAACATTTTATACAAATAACATACTTTTCACAAGACATTGATTTACAAACAACTCATCTTATACAAACTCATTTTACATGGTTATTCATTTAACTATACATTATACTCTTATTTATACATATCATCTGATCTTATCGTTTTTCAAATGATTTACAAGACAAAGCAAATTACAAGGTTCATGACTAAGCATTTTCTCAAACATAAGTCATGAATTCTGTTTTCACAAAACCTATGTATCTCACAGGAATTTTTATGCTGACGTACCTATTTTCACATGTGTTTTCAGGAGATGATGCATAGGACTTATCAAGACATACTTGTCACACCCCGACCGCGTAAAACAACAAATCGCGGCGGAAACATCGGGGCGTGTTGCAACAGAATTATCGTTTCATAACCATGGATACAAAAAGTGTTTCGTTTTTTTAAACATTGAATATTTAAATCGTCTGGAAATCTAAATACACAATTTAAACATAGTCTATCATTGTTATTGAGTCACAAAAGCCTCGTCCAGTCCTATGTGAGCATGCATCCTATCAATCGATATCATTCAACAATACCTGAAACATATGTGAAAACGAGGTCAGCAAAGAAATGCTGGCGAGCACATAAGTTTTATAGGAGTGTCGAAATCATGGCTAGTTTAGATGTTGCAATACTTTATTAAAAACCTTGTTTTGAAAAGAGTATAATATTGCAACTTAATTAACCAACTCAAATCAAGCGGGTTATAGTTTATAAAACCTCATAGCCCTGACTCTTATCCCAAAACATTTCTTTTAGTAAAGCAAATTGTGAAACATCTCGAAATAAATCGTTAATGAAACTCGTTAATAAATCTCGTTAAAAACTCGTATAGTTTATATCATATCGAAAACCTCGTTTGTGTGACATCTTTTAAAAATCGTTTACCCAAATGAACTAAATAACGCCACGGTATGTAATATGTTGAAAACACCTATATATAAGAGGTACCAGCGGCGTATCTACTGTGTTTTCACCACATTACACCCGTCTCGTTATCTAAACACTAACTAAAATCAATCGTCTACCCAAATCGTTTAACATCGTCTCGTCCAAATCGTTTATAAATCGTTTACATCGTCCAAATCGTTTAGAAATCGTTTACATCGTCCAAATCGTTTACATCGTCCAAATCGTTTAATTCGTTTTAGGTCGTGAAACTACTTATATGGTCGTCTAGCTAATAACATTCAAACCTTCGTGACTCGTCCCTCGTCGCTTCTTGTTTTCGCATTAACAAACCCTTACCAAAGGGTAAATTTACAAATATCAGATTCAGTCGCTACCCTCAACCCCCACACATAACCATGGGTGTAGTATGATAACGGGATTTGTCAGATCCTATGGTACCATAACCTAATACTGGTCGGCTTGATCATTGCTAATGAATGTCATTTGTTTGTAACCCAACCAACAAGTTCGTTCACATTATCGAAATCGTTATTAGTTTTGTATAAATCGTCTTAATCGTTTTTGAAACCATCGTTATAACATCAAAAATCGTTTTGATACCATCGTTAAAACCTTGAAAACATTTAGTACATATGAATCACCCCAAAACAATTGAAAGCAGTAAAATAGGGGAACTATGTACTCACATGTAGTGCAAAGTATCCTCAGTCAATAGAACTTCAACAAACTCGAGCAAACCAGAGAAATCAAACAATACCTAGTAATCGAATCACTAATCAAACAATAGACGCCTAAATCGGAAGATCGGACAGAATGAGGTCTTGTAAACCAAATGAGTGTTAGAACTCATGTGATATGGTTTAACAAAGCTTACATCCTAAATCGGAACCTAACCTAAGTGCTTTCGACCCATCGTGACCCATTAAGGTAACTTATGCTACTTTAACGCGTCGTGCGCGCAAAGCGCGTTCGAGACGTCTAACTAGTCCTATGACAAGTATTATATGCCTATACATGTTTTATCATGTTGTATAATCAGTTATGTATAAAAGTTTAAGTTACATAAGCTAAATTACCAATTATACATGAAAAGGGTATTTTGGTAATTTACCTAAGGCATATAAACTACCTATCATACAACTACTTAACGAAGCGACCATAAGGTATAACCTTGGAAGGTTATTCCCTATATACTATGGTCACCTAATGTATTTGGTCGGATCCTAATGATCGACCAAATGGGTCGGGTTCGAAGGTATAAGTGATTTATCAGATCGCTTACCCTTACGACCCTAGACAACGTGGTAATCAGTAGGCATAGTCCCAAGGGACTATAACCATCATGATTACAATCACGTTGTGAAGTTCAAACGAACTTCGCATTGACCATAAACTGGTCAACGCAGAAAGTCAAACAAAGTTTGACTTTCGGACTCGAAAAGCAATAAAAGAACGAAGGAATACTTACGAAGGGTCCCCGAATTCTAATCTCGATTCAAGTAACTCAGGTATGAAACAATGGTTTCAACTTAGAGTTTCTCAAATCAAAATTCTAGTGGGTTTTGCAATTGAAGGCATGGGGTATTTATAGGATTTCCCGAACCGTTAGGATCGTTTCTTGGAAAATGCTTCAATCTTGGCCATACACTTGCACCCATGGTATTGTAATACCATGTGCACATCAAACCAGCCCATAGTATTGCCCAAAACCATGTGCAAAGGTGGTATAGGCCAGATTCAATGTTTCTGCACAGAAAGTTTCAAAAATGGCAAATTTGGTCCCTGTAGTGTAATAAGGCCTTTTCCGACGCGTTTAAGGCCCGTTAACCCCATTTCAAAGCTCTAAAATGAAGTTAAAGTAAAGGGAACTTAAAATGTTCTCAAAAATATCTCGGATGTCGGTTCGTTTAGCCGTACGGTTGCGTTGTTCGGCTAATTACGACGGAATGCGCACAAGCGCGAAAAACGATCCAAATGACGCGACGAATGGATTTTTCTTATGACAAACACTAAAATAAAATGTTTTAGTGCTTACATAAATTTTTGGATGTCCGGGTGTATTCAGAATGTAAGTTATGCGCGAAAGTGCAAACTTGTGCACTTTTTTACACTTTTAGTCCCTGAATGAGCATACAGTTTAATTTAGCATACCGTACCCATCAAAGCCTATTTATAAGCTATGTAAAGGATATTTAGGGTATGTTTAACTTATGATTAAGTTCCGGAATGTTCGTTACTGTGTAAATCCCCATAGATTCACAGTTTGACACAATTAGTCCCTGTGATCGAATAGACTTGTTTTCAACACACCAAACCATTCAAAACTTATTTCTAAGTTATGTAAAGGTTATTTAAGGTATGTTAAGCCTATGTCACTATCCTGGAGTGTTTTTTTGCATTAAACTGGTTATATTTACGCATCTGTGCGCGTATAACCTTCCAGAAAGCGATTTAAAGCTTGAAATCGGAATCGAATCGAATTGTAAAATCACCAAACATAAACACACACATAAAGAAATCAAAACACATATAATAACAACAAAGCACATTGTTTTATTAATAATCAACATTGTTTTACATCGTACATCGATTACAGAGTACAGTTGTCACAGTCTCCCCTACTTCAGGAAATTTCGTCCCGAAATTTTAACTAGAGGAAGCTTGTGAAAACAAATGCGGATACTTCGTCTTCATCTGGTCCTCACGTTCCCAAGTAAACTCAGGACCACGTTTGGATTCCTAACGAACTTTGACCAAATGAATCCGTTTGTTCTTCAACTGTTTGTATGTACGTTCCACTATCCCCACAGGTTTCTCAACAAAGTGCATCGTTTCATCGATTTGGATCTCGTCGAGAGGAATGTGAAGATCAGCGTCAATTAAACACTTTCGCAAATTGGACACGTGAAAAGTCGGGTGAACGTTTCCAAGCTCTGGAGGTAGCTCTAGTTGGTAGGCAACCTTTCCAATTCTTTCAACGATCTTAAATGGTCCAACATATCGTGGTGTAAGTTTTCCTTTCCTTCCAAATCTCACGAATCCCTTCCAAGGTGAAACCTTGAGTAGGACACGATCTCCGACTTGAAATTCTAAGGGCTTGCGTCGTAAATTCGCATATCTCTTTTGACGTAATCTAGCTGTCACAAGATTATTGTGGATTTTCTTGATCTTGTCTGTTGTTTCCAGAACGAGTTCAGGTCCAGTAAGCTGAGCTTCACCGGTCTCGTTCCAGCAGACAGGTGAACGACATTTTCGACCGTAGAGAGCTTCGAATGGTGCCATTTTAATACTAGTATGATAGCTATTGTTGTAAGAGAACTCGATCAGTGGCAGATTAGAATCCCAACTACCACCAAAGTCTATTACACATGCTCTTAGCATATCCTCCAAAGTTTGAATCGTTCTCTCAGATTGGCCATCTGTTTGGGGATGATAAGCAGTGCTTAGATTCAATTGGGTTCCCAAAGCAGATTGCATGGCCTTCCAGAAATGAGATGAAAATCGAGCATCACGATCAGAAATGATATCCAAAGGAACACCATGTCGTGACACAATCTCATCAACATAAATCTTTGCAAGTTTATCAGCAGATAGATCCTCGCGGATCGCAATAAAATGAGTTGACTTCGTTAATCGATCGACAACAACCCAAATAGCATCGTGACCTTTAGATGTACGCGGTAATTTAGTGATGAGATCCATCGTAATGTTCTCCCACTTCCAAACCGGTATTTTTGGCTGTACAAGCAAGCCAGAAGGTCGTTGATGTTCGGCCTTGACTTTGAGACAAGTTAGGCATTTTGATACATACAAGGCAACATCCTTCTTCATACCAGGCCACCAGCACGAAGTACGAAGATCCTTGTACATTTTATCAGCACCAGGATGGATAGAATATCGAGACTTATGAGATTCGTCCATTATCAAGGTGCGAAGATCGTCCTGATTCGGAATCCACAAACGATCCATGAAATAGAGCAAACCATCGTCTTTCGCTTCGAGTTTAAGCTCAAGCTGATGTGGTAATTCCGTACCTATCAAATTTTGTGAAACACAAAATTGTTGAGCCTGAAGAACACGAGTTTGAAGATCAGATAGAGTTTGAATAGAATGAAGCTTGACTTGTTCTTTTCGACTAAGCGCATCAGCTACGACATTCGCCTTACCAGGATGGTAGCGAATCTCGCAATCATAGTCGTTCAAGAGTTCTACCCAACGTCGTTGCCTCATATTCAGCTCTTTCTGATTTAGAATATGCTGGAGACTTTTGTGGTCTATGAAAACCACACACTTCGTTCCATAGAGGTAGTATCTCCAGATTTTAAGCGCAAAAACCACAGCTCCTAACTCCAGATCATGAGTCGTGTAGTTCTTCTCGTGAATTTTCAGTTGTCTAGATGCATATGCAATAACTTTACCTCGTTGCATGAGGACGCAACCAAGGCCTAGTTTGGATGCATCGCAATAGACAACGAAATCATCGCTTCCCTCGGGCAGAGATAGAACAGGAGCATTACATAACTTCTGCTTCAGCGTTTGGAACGCTTCTTCTTGCTTGGGTCCCCACTCAAAAGGCTTCTTCTTCTGAGTCAAAGCAGTGAGTGGAACCGCAATCTTCGAGAAATTTGAAATAAATCGCCGATAATAACCAGCAAGACCAAGAAAAGATCGAATCTCTGTGGGCGTCGTCGGTGTATTCCAGTCCTTAATAGCAGCAATCTTGGATGGATCCACATGAATACCCTGCTCATTGACTATGTGACCCAAGAATTGAACTTCTTTAAGCCAGAATTCACACTTGGAGAATTTAGCAAAAAGTTGTTCCGTCTTCAGGAGTTCCAATGTTAAGCGAAGGTGTTGTTCGTGCTCGGCTCGAGACTTTGAATAAATCTAGATGTCATCAATAAAAACAATGACGAACTGATCCAAATAAGGCTTGCAGACCCTATTCATTCAGTCCATGAAAACAGCAGGAGCATTAGTCAAACCGAAAGGCATGACTGTGAACTCGAAATGCCCATATCTTGTGCGGAAAGCAGTTTTGGGAATATCTTCTTCCAGAACACGAAGTTGATGATACCCAGAACACAGATCTATCTTGGAAAAACATGAAGCACCCTGCAGCTGGTCGAAGAGATCATCAATTCGAGGTAAGGGATATCGATTCTTGATGGTGAGTTTATTAAGCTCACGATAATCGATACACATTCGAAAAGATCCATCTTTCTTTTTCACGAAGAGGACATGAGCTCCCCAAGGTGAAAAGCTTGGTCGAATGAATCCTTTATCAGATAACTCTTGAAGCTGCTTCGATAATTCTTGCATCTCAGATGGTGCAAGTCGATAAGGCGCTTTTGCAATCGGGTTGGCATTGGGTATAAGGTCAATATGAAACTCAACTTGACGAACTGGAGGCAAACCAGGCAGTTCATCAGGAAACACCTCTGGATAATCCCGAACAATCGGAATATCCTGAATACTCTTGCTCTTGTCTTTCTCCTCGGTGACATGTGCCAGAAAAGCAACATATACTTTTCGCAAATAACTTTGGGCCCTTGTACACGACATAAGCTTCAATCCACCAGATGGCTTCTCGCCACGAATCTCCAGAACATCGCCAGAAGACAAAGGAATACGAACAATCTGATCGAAACAAACCACCTCAGCATGGTGTTTGGTTAGCCAATCCATTCCAACGATAATATCGAAGCTTCCAAGTTGCATCGGTGTGAGGTCAATAGGAAAAAGATGGTTATCAAGGTTCAACTGACAACCATGAATAACAGAATCAAGAATAAGAGGTTTACCAGTGGCAATTTCAATAGATAAGGGTTTCCTCAGTTTTGTTCTAGGTATCGCAAGCAAAGGCTCAAAAGATAATGAAACAAAACTTCTATCGGCACCGGAATAAAAAAGAATAGATGCAGGTCTATTGTTAACAAGAAACGTACCGTTAACCACTTCGTTGTTGACCCTAGCTTCGTTTGCATTCAAATTGTACGCTCGACCACGAGCGGGGTTCACATTGACGTTTGCATTCGGGTTTGCGTTAGCATTCGCTAGCCTCGGACAGTTGTTGTGGAAGTGACCATACTCTCCACAATTAAAACATGAACCCGGTGGGAATCTCGCAGCATTCCCTTGACCCTGAGCTGGAACCTGAGCAACCTGATTTTGTCCAAAACGACAAACATTGGCCATATGCCCAAGTCTACCACACGTCGTGCATTGCCTGCAAGCTTGTTGTGCAATGTGATGACCATTGCAACGAGCACAGTGAGATGCGGTACCAGCGTATGCTTTCTTTGCAGGTGGCTGAGCCAGTGGGTTCTGCGGGTTCTGAGCAGTCTGGGCTGTAACAGCAAAATTTTAGGCACCCGTTCGCTTCTTCGATTTCTTCGACGTCTCTCCTTCCTTGCCCTTACCCTTTTTCTTGTTTTTCTCAGAATCAGTTGCCTTCTTTTTATCACCCTTGCGGGTGAGTTTACCCTTCCTGACTTGGGTCTCAGTCAGGGTAGCAGACAACTCTATTGCTTGGCGAAGGGTAGGAGGATTAACACCGGTCACAATCTCCAGAATAGAATCGGGTAGGCCATCGATATATCTCTCGATTGCTTTCTCAGGAGGGGTAACCATGGTGGGGCACAATAGGCTGAGTTCGTCAAAACGATTCGTGTATGCACGGTGTTCAGCCCCATCTTGCTTTAAGTCCTCAAACTCACGTTCCAAAATTCGAATTTCGTGACGGGGATAAAACTCCTTTATCATGAGAGCCCGAAGCTCTGCCCATGTTTGTGCTAATGCCACTTCGGCACCCCTGTCGCGCATAATACCATTCCACCAGGTAAGCGCTCACTTCTCAAATACGCTTGAAGCAAATTCAACCTTCCGCGCATTCGGACACTGCACATGTCTGAATGTGTTCTCGATGCTCTCAAACCACTGCAAGAGCGCAGTTGCTCCTTGCGACCCAGAAAACTTTTGCGGCTTCGCAGAATTGAAGTTCTTGAAATTACATTGTGCGTTATTGTTGTTGTTATTATTGTTGTTGTTATTGTTGTTAAATATCTCGTGCACTTGGGTTACAACACCGGGAAGTACAGCAGCCACTTGCTGAGAAACCAGGGCTGCGATTTCTTCAATAGTAAAAGTTCGAGGATCGCGTCGAGGAGGCATTGTCTAACAAGGAAACAAGAGAATCGAGTGAGGTTGAAATTTAGGAAAAACAAAAGAGGTATTGACAAAACACAAGGAAGGCGATCATTTGTTTGTTACCTCGAACAAACAAACGACACGCAGTGACTAATCAAAGTAAATAGATCAAAAATAATGTATCGCGAAGACATGCTCGCCTATAAGTGAACACTCATCCCAAGAATTCCCAGGTAAGCACAACTGGTCTCGCGTCTGATGAGATATATACGAAGTGCTCGCCTAGACAGAAAACCCAGAATACAGGCATTCACCCTTCCAGTTTGCACGTGTTCCCATTATTTAAAACCCAAAACCTTGACGAGATTTTGAAAACTCAAAGGGGTTCAAAACCTTATAATAGAGGGTTCAAAACCTTGTAATAAATTATTCAAAAACAGAAGATTGTTTTTCAAAAATCGTTTCGGAAAATTTGGTTTTTGTTTTGATAATCACCTAAGGATAGGTGATATGCATGTTTTAAGATCTAAACACAAGATAAATTGTGTTAGGGTCCTAGAAAAGTTATAGTCTAGGTCAAAGAATTACTAATAACCTAATTCCCTATAACCATTGGCTCTGATACCAACTCTTCTGTCACACCCCGACCGCGTAAAACAACAAATCGCGGCGGAAACATCGGGGCGTGTTGCAACAGAATTATCGTTTCATAACCATGGATACAAAAAGTGTTTTGTTTTATTAAACATTGAATATTTACATCGTCTGGAAATCTAAATACACAATTTAAACATAGTCTATCATTGTTCTTGAGTCACTAAAGCCTCGTCCAGTCCTATGTGAGCATGCATCCTATCAATCGATATCATTCAACAATACCTGAAACATATGTGAAAACGAGGTCAGCAAAGAAATGCTGGCGAGCACATAAGTTTTGTAGGAGTGTCGAAATCATGGCTAGTTTAGATGTTGCAATACTTTATTAAAAACCTTGTTTTGAAAAGAGTATAATATTGCAACTTAATTAACCAACTCAAATCAAGCGGGTTATAGTTTATAAAACCTCGTAGCCCTGACTCTTATCCCAAAACAATTGTTTTAGTAAAGCAAATTGTGAAACATCTCGAAATAAATCGTTAATGAAACTCATTAATAAATCTCGTTAAAAACTTGTATAGTTTATATCATATCGAAAACCTCGTTTGTGTGTCATCTTTTAAAAATCGTTTACCCAAATGAACTAAATAACGCCACGGTATGTAATATGTTGAAAACACCTATATATAAGAAGTACCAGCGGCGTATCTACTGTGTTTTCACCACATTACACCCGTCTCATTATCTAAACACTAACTAAAATCAATCGTCTACCCAAATCGTTTAACATCGTATCGTCCAAATCGTTTATAAATCGTTTACATCGTCCAAATCGTTTACAAATCGTTTACATCGTCCAAATCGTTTACAAATCGTTTACAAATCGTTTACATCGTCCAAATCGTTTAATTTGTTTTAGGTCGTGAAACTACTTATATGGTCGTCTAGCTAATAACATTCAAACCTTCGTGACTCGTCCCTCGTCGCTTCTCGTTTTCGCATTAACAAACCCTTACCAAAGGGTAAATTAACAAATATCAGATTCAGTCGCTACCCTCAACCCCCACACATAACCATGGGTGTAGTATGATAACGGGATTTGTCAGATCCTATGGTACCATAACCTAATACTGGTCGGCTTGATCATTGCTAATGAATGTCATTTGTTTGTAACCCAACCAACAAGTTTGTTCACATTATCGAAATCGTTATTAGTTTTTTATAAATCGTCTTAATCGTTTTTGAAACCATCATTATAACATCAAAAATCGTTTTGATACCATCGTTAAAACCTTGAAAACATTTAGTACATATGAATCACCCCAAAACAATTGAAAGAAGTAAAATAGGGGAACTATGTACTCACATGTAGTGCAAAGTATCCTCAGTCAATAGAACTTCAACAAACTCGAGCAAACCAGAGAAATCAAACAATACCTAGTAATCGAATCACTAATCAAACAATAGACGCCTAAATCGGAAGATCGGACAGAATGAGGTCTTGTAAACCAAATGAGTGTTAGAACTCATGTGATATGGTTTAACAAAGCCTACATCCTAAATCGGAACCTAACCTAAGTGCTTTCGACCCATCGTGACCCATTAAGGTAACTTATGTTACTTTAACGCGTCGTGCGCGCAAAGCGCGTTCGAGACGTCTAACTAGTCCTATGACAAGTATTATATGCCTATACATGTTTTATCATGTTGTATAATCAGTTATGTACAAAAGTTTAAGTTACATAAGCTAAATTACCAATTATACATGAAAAGGGTATTTTGGTAATTTACCTAAGGCATATAAACTACCTATCATGCAACTACTTAACGAAGCGACCATAAGGTATAACCTCGGAAGGTTATTCCCTATATACTATGGTCACCTAATGTATTTGGTCGGATCCTAATGATCGACCAAATGGGTCGGGTTCGAAGGTATAAGTGATTTATCAGATCGCTTACCCTTACGACCCTAGACAACGTGGTAATCAGTAGGCATAGTCCCAAGGGACTATAACCATCATGATTACAATCACGTTGCGAAGTTCAAACGAACTTCGCATTGACCATAAACTGGTTAACGCAGAAAGTCAAACAAAGTTTGACTTTCGGACTCGAAAAGCAATAAAAGAACGAAGGAATACTTACGAAGGGTCCCCGAATGCTAATCTCGATTCAAGTAACTCAGGTATGAAACAATGGTTTCAACTTAGAGTTTCTCAAATCAAAATTCTAGTGGGTTTTGCAATTGAAGGCATGGGGTATTTATAGGATTTCCCGAACCGTTAGGATCGTTTCTTGGAAAATGTGCTTCAATCTTGGCCATACACTTGCACCCATGGTATTGTAATATCATGTGCACATCAAACCAGCCCATAGTATTTCCCAAAACCATGTGCAAAGGTGGTATAGGCCAGATTCAATGTTTCTGCACAGAAAGTTTCAAAAATGGTAGATTTGGTCCCTGTAGTGTAATAAGGCCTTTTCCGACGCGTTTAAGGCCCGTTAACCCCATTTCAAAGCTCTAAAATGAAGTTAAAGTAAAGGGAACTTAAAATGTTCTAAAAAATATCTCGGATGTCGGTTCGTTTAGCCGTACGGTTGCGTTGTTCGGCTAATTACGACGGAATGCGCACAAGCGAGCTTTATCATGTGCCTAGAAGTTAACTCTATTCATTTCCATTTCTGAGGAAGCACCCGTTGAAAATGACTCCGTTTGTTCATTTTCGTTTCTGAAGATTGTCCGTTGAGGAAATGAATATCCGTTTGTCTATCATTTTCATTTCCATTTCTGAGGAAGCACCCGTTGAAAATGACTCCGTTTGTTCATTTTCGTTTCTGAAGATTTGTCCGTTGAGGAAATGAATATCCGTTTGTTTCCCCTTTTCATTTCCATTTCTGAGGAAGCACCCGTTGAAAATGACTCCGTTTGTTCATTTTCGTTTCTGAAGATTTGTCCGTTGAGGAAATGAATATCCGTTTGTTTCTCCTTTTCATTTCCATTTCTGATGAAGCACCCATTGAAAATGACTCCGTAAGTTCATTTTAAGTTTCTGAAGATTTCCCGTTGAGGAAATGAATCCCCGTTTGTTTATTCCTTCATTTCCGCTTCTGAAGAATACTCATTGAGGAAAATGACTCTGTCTGTTCATTTTCATTCTGAAGAATGTCCGTTAAGGAAATGACAGGATTATGCCTTACATATCTCTGGTGATTATTTGACACAAAGTCACAAATAGACTCCTACGAATAAATTTCGGGACGAAATTTCCTAAAGTAGGGGAGACTGTGACACCTGTGTCACTTCAACCATCAAACAAATTCCAAACCAATGAAATATTGTATTTCATACTTGGTATTTGTAAAAATATGTGTATCGTTTACACATATCAACTCTTGTTCGATTTCAAGCTTTAAATCGCTTTCTGGAGGGTTATACGCGCACTAATGCGTAAATATAACCAGTTTAATGCAACAAACACTCCGGAATAGTGAAATAGGCTTAACATACCTTAAGTAACCTTTACATAACTTAGAAATAAGTTTTGAAGGCTTTGGTATGGCAAAATCTAGTTTATTCGCTTACAGGGACTAAACTTGACAAACTGCGAAAGTATGCCAATTTGAACTGTAACGAACATTCCGGAACATGACCATAAGTTAAACACACATTAAATATCCTTTACATAGCTTAGAAATAGGCTTTGAGGGGTTCGGTCTGCTAAAATAAACTTTTGGGTCATTCAGGGACTAAAAGTGTCAAAAAGTGCACAAGTTTGCACTTTTACGCATAACTTACGCTCTGAATACATTCGGACATCCAAAAATTTATGTAAGCACTAAAACACTTTATTTTAGTGTTTGGCATAAGAAAATTTATTCGGACATCCGTCGTAATTAAGCGAACATCGCGATCGTACGGCCAAACGAACCAAAATCCGACATATTTTTGAGCATGTTTCATGTCCACAATGTTTAGGCATCATTTTAGGGCCTTAGAGTTGGCTTGACGGGCCTTAGAAGTGCCGGAAATGGGCTTAAAACACAACAGGGACCAAAACTGTCACTTTTGAAACTTGTTTTCTGATCAGAAGGTCCAGGCGGCCCGCCTGGGTTTTTGTGTATCCTGAAGCGGGCCGCGTCAGCCTCTCAGACCAGATTCGATGTTTTAACAGCCTGTTTGCAGCTGTTTTGCACTCCCAATCTCTCTTCCACATGTCAATTCCTTATGGTGAGTGGCCATTTGACATACCATAACATTCCAACACATGTACGGGTGGGATTCGAGCATGGTTTCCATGAAACGATCTTAACGGTTACCCGAAAACTATAAATACCCATCCACCCCCATTGCAAAACCCACTAGAATCTGATCAATTATGCTCTAAGTTGAAACCTTTGTTTCATACCTGAGCTATTTTGATCTAGATTAGCATTCGGGGACCCTTCGTAAGTATTCCTTCGTTCTTTTATTGTTTTTCGAGTCCAAAAGTCAAACTTTATTTGACTTTCTGCGTTGACCAGTTTATGGTCAATGCGAAGTTCGTTTGAACTTCACAACGTGATTGTAATCACGATGGTTATAGTCCCTTGTGACTATGCCTGCTGATTACCACGTTGTCTAGGGTCGTAAGGGTAAGCGATCTAATAAATCGCTTATACCTTCGAACCCGACCCATTTGGTCGATCATTAGGATCCGACCAAATACATTAGGTGACCATAGTGTATAGGGAATAACCTTCCGAGGTTATACCCTATGGTCACATCGTTTGAGTAGTTGTATGATAGGTAGTTTATATGCCTTAGGTAAATTACCAGAATACCCTTTTCATGTATAATTAGTAATTAAGCATATATAACCTAAACTTTTGCCATATAACTGATCATGTAACATGTTTAGGCATATAACACTTGTCATAGGGCTAGTTAGACGTCTCGAGTGCACTTTTACGCGCACGACGCGTTAAAGTAGCATAAGCTACCTAAACGGGTCGTAATGGGTCGTAAGCACTTATGTTAGGTTTCATTTAGTATGTAGGCTTTGTTAAACCATATTACACGAGTCTCCACACTCGTTTGGTTTACGAACCCTCATTCTATCCGATCCTCCGATTTAGGTCCGATTTATTAACATAGTTACCTATATTAGGTGCCGTTTGATATCCGTGATCTCTAGCATTGTTTGGTTGTCACTCAAGGACTACTGAGCATTCTCAAGTGAGTACATAGACCCCTCTTTTACTGTTTTCCAAACGTTTTGGGGTGAAACACATGTGCCTACTTGTTACTTTCATGCTTTCCTGTTTTCACATCATATACTTGCTGTGTTCATTAGTACATTTATAGTACATGATTTCAATACATTTTATGCTATGTATGTCCATTTAGTGCATAGTTAGTACATTGTTTTACATTACAATTTGTTGCATATACTCATCCAGCATATGAACACATTATATTACATTTTGAACCGTTTGTAACTATTTGACTATGTGAACTGTTGTAATCATTTGATTATGTGAACCGTTTGTATCTGTGAACTGGTTGTATCTGTGAACCGTTTGTATCTGTGAACCGTGTGAACCGTATTTGACCATACATAAACATTTCTACAATTGTTAAACATTACATCTTGATGGTTTGGTTTGGGTAAGTGATTTAAGTAACGAGGCGTGTGTAATATGATACAAGCATGGTGGATACGCCGCTGGTACTTCCTATATATAAGTCTTTGTATGGTATTACATATCATAGCGTTATTTGAATCATTTCAATTTGAGACATATAACATTTTATACAAATAACATACTTTTCACAAGACATTGATTTACAAACAACTCATCTTATACAAACTCATTTTACATGGTTATTCATTTAACTATACATTATTCTCTTATTTATACATATCATCTGATCTTATCGTTTTTCAAATGATTTACAAGACAAAGCAAATTACAAGGTTCATGACTAAGCATTTTCTCAAACATAAGTCATGAATTTTGTTTTCACAAAACCTATGTATCTCACAGGCATTTTTATGCTGACGTACCTATTTTCACATGTGTTTTCAGGAGATGATGCATAGGACTTATCAAGACATACTTAGGCGGACCTGTGCCTTAGTGACTTAAAACGAGACAAGAACTAGTTACTTTATGTTATGTACTCTTTGGTTCTTGTTTAAAACTATGTAATCTTTCATATTTGATTAATAAAACGAAGATTCTATTGCCATGGATTTGAAACAATTAATTCTGTTACAACACTCCCCGATGTTTCCGCCATGTTTTGTATGTTCTACGTGGTCGGGGTGTGACATTTTGCTATCAAAATCTAATTTGAATGACGAACCGGTCAAAGTAGCATATACTTTGAAAGATTCTGACAAATTATATTCTGATGAGATTTTTCCAATAAGAAGTGTTAGAATTGAAATGATTAACAAGGTTTTCAAAATCACAGAAATTAATATTTCTGAAATAAAATATTTAAATCTTTCTGGAAAACCTAAACAATACACTTCAAGAGATCAACAAAGAATTAACAAGAAAATAGGTTACAATTGTGGTTATAGTTTTCAAAAGAAACCAAACCATAATAGTAATGTCAAAAAGAAAGGTCTTGGATTTAATCAATCGAAAAATCATAAAAATGAAAAAGTTTATAAACCAAAAACTGTGTTTGTTTCAGGAAATTCTTTAGAAGATGAGAAAGAGCAAGCATTCAGAAAGCAGACAAACAAAGAATTCCTTGCCAAGAAGCAAGAGAACATGAAGAAAAGGGTTGCTCAGAAGACTACAGAGACGAGAACCTGTTTTCAATGTAAAACAGTAGGTCATATTGCAAGGAACTGTCCAAAGGCAATCCAAACAAAACAGGGAGTCTCTGGTAAACTGAAAGAAATAGTTGTTGAGAAAACTGAACTTAATACCAGAAAATTTACAGGTTTTGAAAATTCAACTTTTGAGGTTGGAGAATGTTCAAAGAATGTGATGAAAAGAAAAGAAAATCTGAAAAACCAAATATGGGTGGTTAAGGGTTCAGGAAACAGTTCTGGTGATGTATCTGATTCCACAAAATCAGAGGAACCACGTGTTAAAGAAAAGGTTGAGAAATCAGTTCCGAATGTGGATGATGTGAATTTTCCACCTTTGCGGGCTGAAAATTTTAAGAAGAAAGTTGGAAATGTTGAAATTTCAAATCAATTTTATTCTGACAAGAAGAAATTTGATGTTGATAAAGTTTTCAACAGAAATGTGAAACACGTTTTTGGAAAAATGGTCGATGGTAAGGCCAAAGGAGTTAAAGAATTTTATGCTTCCAAAATGAATGTTCACAAGTCTGTTGAAAGTAAAGATGAAGAAGAGGTTGTTACACCCAAGGAAGGTCAGGCTTGGGTGGATATATTTTTCAAACAGTAAAAACCTGACTTGCCGGAGATCCCAAGTTTGTAATCGTGGATCAGGAATCGGCATCCTTCTTGATAATCGTTTATGTGAATGAATTTTTTTAATGAAAATTTTTGACAAGTCATACTGCAGGAATTGCCGGAATTCCTAGGTTGGTAAGTGTGGAGTAGGAATCGGCACTTTGAGAATTCAACCAACAGATGATGATTGGTTGAAAATGTTTGATATTTGATCTTACAAGTGGTTAATCAAGGTCATTAAGTTGAACTTGATTTAACTATTATTTAAAAGTGTTGGTAAACAATGTGATGAGTTTCCCTGAACTTACAAATGGTAAAATCAACAAAACTAATTTTCCGGAAAAACCATTTTGATTAAAACAAACTTAAGTGTTTTGAGATCTTAATGGGAAATAGTTTGTTGAGAGGGGGAGTTCTGATTGTTTATGCCAAGTGGATGGAGAATTGAGGCAATTCGATATCAGTTGTCAGTTTGTTTGTACAGTTTATTTTCAAATTTCCTAAAATGTGTTTGCATTTTAGGGGGAGTAAGAAATTTCAGAAAATCCAAAAACGTTAGAAAATTTGAAAAAGCCAAAAACATGATAAAATGAAAAATGAGTTTTTGTTGCATAAAAGAGGAAATGATAGTACATCAGTGAACTGTCACAACACGCTAAAGAAATGGAAAGATAAAATGTGATAAACGGTCTCACTAAGGATGTGACGGTAGGCTCAGCTAGACTAGTAGATTTGCGATAACGATACAAACTTAAATGAAAAGGCCTAGTTCTAGTGGGAAACATGGTCAAAAGCATAGTACTTAGTTTTGTCCTTCTTGATTGTGTACCTACTCAGTAATCGCTGATTGTCGAAAGACATAAAACTGGTTAAGTTTGTGAACTTTCACAACTTTGCTGAAAAGTCACTGTGATTGTGCATTTTATTTTGCAAAGATTTAAACTTGTTTTATTTCTTTATTTTGTTTAAGCATTGGACTTCCTCTGCGTATACGTGAGTATCGACCTGGTTGTTAATGCCTAAACATTCTACTTTATTTTCATTGGTGTTTCATTTAAGCTTTGGACCTCCTCTACGTATACGGAAGTATCGACCTGGTGGTTAAAGCCTAAACAACTTCAACTTATTTTATTTTTCTTATTTTGTTTAAACATTGGACTTTCCTTGCGTATACGGAAGTATCGACCTGATTGTTAATGTTTAAACATTCTGCTTTGTTTTCGCACAAATCACAGTTGATCAAAGTTTAAAGGCATTACTTGAGTCAGTGTATTGCATGATGAGGGGATATGCTGAGATCATGGGGTCCATAAGAATTTAGTGCAAATTAATATACCTTAACGTATCGGTAAGCATTTCGAAAGTTTTTAGATTGAGTTTAAGTGGATAACAATATCGTCAATCTTTGTGAATTGTTTAGAACTTAAAATGTTTAAAGCTTAACGGTGTTGGTGATTGGTCTCATAAACTGATATGATCCTCTTGCACGAACTCACCAAAATATTGTTTTTAAATATTTCTTTACTGCATTCGCATTCAAAATTCTAAAAAGATTTTAAGTGTGTTTTAGCATAATTTTGTAAAAATCCAAAAAGATTTTCGACAACTGTTGTTGGAAAGCTGACGTTCAAAATTCCAAGTGCTAAACTTGATGAACAGGTTTGGGAGAGAGTGTATGAAGAAGTTTTTACAAGTGGTTTGCTGAGAACAAATCATTTTGAATATTTTCTGCAAATAGTTTCTAAATTTTAAAAGATTTAATCTTTGAGAAACTTATTTTTGGGTAGAGATTTATGCAGGTTAGACAGGTTCTGATATCTGAGATAGATGAATACCAGATTACGATCCCAGCTTAGTAAGAGGGGGAGTGTGAGGTCATCAAGAAAGAGCTCAGAGATAGGTTGTGATTCTGAAGGAAAGAGAAAGAGATTGATTGTGGATGCTTACAATGGAGAATCTTTGGAGAGAGCGAGCAGACTGATAAAGACTGAAGGTTTGACAATCGAAGACTCGACACTGAAGACTCGTCAACATTCGAGGGGGAGTCTGTTGGTGCATGCGTCTGTCCACTTCGTCTTGTATCTAGTCTTGTTAGTAGAATGTTAGAACAGTGCATGTTAGTGCATGATGTCTAAAGCCTTTGTCTTAAGTCTAGGGGACTAATATGTCAAGTTATGTATAGAACAGGGGTTAGATTGTAATTTTATGAAGTTTTACATGTCTGGTAGCTTGAAATGACATGTGTCATTTCAAGCTAACTAGCAAGTTGCATGTTAGCTTGAACAGGCATGATAGCTTGAACAGGTCTGGTAGCTTGAACATGTCATGTAGTCTGGTAGCTTGAACATGTCATGTCCATTTCAAGCTAACTAGACAACCTATATATAGGTGTTGTTTGTTTCTCATTTGGCACTGATCCTTCAAGTTGTAACCGAACTGCTGCCGGATTTTTCTGAGAAGTATTAATGAGAAACAGTGTTTAAAGTGATATTCTTCTATTTTCTACTCCATTCTCTTTGATTCTAATCTGTTTAAGTGTTTCCGCCACTTAAATAATGTATATTAGCTCAAATTGACTCATTTGATCGGTCAAATCGGTCCTATAATTGGTATCAGAGCCAGTTATGAGCTAAAATACCTGAATCAAAGCCTTTTTACTACATTTTTTTGGATTTCTGGACATTGCCACGGACAAAATGGACTGAGTTTTGAGTATTGTGTGTAAAAGTGAGTTTTAACAAACCCTTGAGAGTATCAGCTTAAAATTCGAAGTAGAACAGATAAAAATGGCCTAAAAACCTCTGATCGCTTGAACGAACTTGTTTGGTTGCTTGAAAAACTGGTGTTTTGAAGCTAAGAAGGGTTGGTCGCTTGAAAAATTCTTTGGTAGCTTGAAAAGTTGAAAGCAGTTTCAAGCTAACTAGTTAGCTCGCTTGAAAGGGTTGTTAGCTTGAAAGTGCTCTCGCTTGAAAGTGTGGTAGCTTAAAAGTGTGGTAGCTTGAAAATCTGTTTATGTGAAAGTCCATTTCGTTCATGATATTTCGTCCGAAGTTCAGCTTGTGTAGAACATGTTTTCAGTAAAGTCACCTGTTTTCAAAAGTTAAACAGTTTTCGATAATCAAATCTCTAAAAATGGAAAACCAAGATTTCTATAACTTTTTCTCCGGCAGTGGTATAGCAGCAGGACAAACCTCGGGTAGTCTTATGCAAAACGTCAACATGGAGAATGAATTGGGAACGATGCAAAAGCCTCCCAAGCTTATGAACATAGATGAATACTCAGGATGGTCAGGCAGATTTAAGAACTGGGTTCAGGCTAATCATTTCGAATGCTGGATGAAGATAGAAGCAAAGTATGTTCCACCGGTTGATGGGAGAAATCAACCAAAGGGTATTGCAAGTTTGACAGAATCAGAACAGAATGATTTCAAAGCCGAGAAAAAGATGATTAGTATCCTTCAGCAGGCTATCAAAGAGGACATTTTAGTGTTATTACAACATGAAGACAATGCTCAATCTATGTGGGATGCTTTGAAATTGAAGTTTCAAGGTAGTGTGTCAATGGTCAAGAATAAGAAGGCTTTATTAAAGAAGGAGTTTGATATTTTTACAAGCATGAAGGGTTAAACAACAAAGCAATTGATCGATAGATATTGCCATTTAGTACTTGAGATGAAGAGATTAGACATTAAAAAGAACAATGAAGAATTGATTGATAAGTTGTCTGATGCATTACCATATGAAGAGTGGGGCACGTATCTGATGATGTTGAAAAACAATTCAGATTTTGGAAATCTAAATCTTAGTGCATTCATAGAAAAGATTGAAGCTCAAGAGTTGGAGTGGCTAAAAATTAGAAAGATGAACTCAATAAATGTTCAACAAGATGTATCTTTGTATTACAGAGGCAGTACTCCAGTTACAACAAATCAGAGTCCAAAGATACAAACTGGTTTCAGTGCTGACACATCATCTAGTGCTACATCAAATACTCCACAAACAAACAAGCCTTCACCATTTGCCAGCTACGAGCCAAACTTCAAAATTTCTAAACAGACATCACCTCAAAGCTCGACCAGTTCAAACAATCAAGCGTATGTTTCTGGGATCCAATGCAACATCGCAGTCAATATTAAGAATGGAAATGAATTCACTGAATCAGCTGCGAAACAACATATTGCATTGTTGGCTTCCGTGTTAGAGTCATATGAGTCTCTGGTAGCGGGTAAGATAGGGAATCCGGACATGACCAAAGAAAATTACGATCAGATTGACCCGGAGGAGCTTGAGTTAATAGATATTAAATGGGGCATGGCTAGTCTTGTGAGGAGAGCACAACACTTTATGGAAATCACTGGCAGAAACAGCCTTTCTGGACCTGATCAGAAGCTAGGTTTCGACAAGTCTAAAGTAACCTGCTTCAAGTGCAAAGAGAGAGGCCACTTCAAAAGGGAATGCCCAAATAGAGAAGTGAATAATCATCAGAACCCGTTCACAAATGATTATTACAGACAGGTAATTTATCACCGACCAAATCAGCAACCTATAGTTCAAAGACCACAAATCGAGAACAAACCAGAGAAAGCTCTCATTGTGAACCAGGATGACGAGAAAGTTGTTGAGGGGTTCAGCTGGGATAAATACATCCCTGGAAGTGATGAACAGGCTATGATGCCTGAGATAGTAGAAGTGATCGAAAGTGTTGTTGAACCTGAGGTGGTTGTTGAAGATGTTTCTGTGGATAATGTGGCTGACATTGATGAGTTAGATGCAGAAGTTCATTACTATCAATCTGAGCAGGAGGTATTAGCCAGTTCTTTGAGATCTATCATGCCTCCTAAAATTTTTGAATCTTTTGCAGGTTTCTTTGAAGAACCGATGACTGGATTGTGTCCAAGATATGAGGAGAAGAAAGAGTCTGTCGAGGAGATGATCGATGTCACAAAGGAAATGACCGAAGACACTTTGAAAGAAATTGCTGACAAGGCTCTCATGGCGAAACTGAGAGAGGTAGACACAGAACTTGTGAAACCCGAGTCTGTCGGTACCGAGTCAGTTCAAAAGGAGTCGGATAAGGAGTCGAGAATTGAGGAGACCAAAACTAAGAAAGTGTCTGAGTCAGAGTCCAAAGATGTCAGTAAACAGGAAGTGAAAACTGCTCATGAAGCAGAAATTATTGAGAAAGTGGATTCAATGTCTGAAACCCCATGCCAAAAGTGTTTACAATCGTGCATGGAGTGTCTTGAAAAAGACACTAAGTTTCAGGAATTGAAACAACATGCTGACATATTAAAATTTGATCTGGGACAAGTCAAAGAAGCATATGATACACTATCCAGATCAGTTAAAATGATTAAAAAAGAAAGTGTCGAAAATGATAAAGCCATAAAACTAGCGAAAGCAACACTTTTTGATAAACAAGTGGAAGTTAATTTTCATCTTGACACAATCGCATCATTAAAGAAAGAATTAGAATTGACTAAAATTGAAAATGAGCGAATTGATAATAAATTGATGAGCTATGTTGCATCGTCCTATGTTCTTGAACAAATTATTCCACAACAGCCCAATGCTACACCGGTCTTTAACAGTGTTCCACCCCCAATGTGGAATCATTATACTCAAAAGTATCCAGATGGGGTGGAAGCTGCATTGAATCTCAAGTTGAAAACATTTGAGGATGAATTTCCAGAGAGCATTGATGTTACATTCTCTGCATCCGACACAGACCACGAGTCACAGGTCATCAAGACTGTTGTCGATCAGGTGTTAGATGAAGAGAGTGATAACTCTGAGGTTGAAGTCATAAAATCTCATTCTAAAAAGTCTGTTACTGATTCTGAAGACGAGGGTAACTTTTTAGATCGTTTCATACCGAAATCAGACAAGAGTACAAATGATGATCCGATTATGGTGGTGTACACTATGATTGGAACTGACAAACTTTACTCTGATTTCGAGTATCCGCTTCAGAATGCAAAGATTGAAAATGTTGAGAAGGTCTTCAAATTGGTTGAAATTGACACTGATGTGGTAAACAACAAAGAATTCTTTTCGAAACCTAAAAATCCATTTGTTACAGCACGTTCCCACAACTTGGGGAAAAAGGAGTGGGAAGGGAATGGTAACAAGAAAAATGGTAACAACTTTAAAAACAAAGGAATTGGTTTTGAGAAAAAGATGGCTAAGAAGGTTGTCAAGCCAAAGGATAACATGAATGATATCTTTGTTGTTGGACCAAGTGTGGATGATGAGAAGGAATACATTTTTAGCCAGAAAGCCGTGGACGATTTCAATGCGGCGAAGAAACTGAAAGAAGAGTCGTTTAAGTCAACTTTTGTTGAATATGACAAAAGAGTTTGCTATCGCTGCAATGAGATCGGACACATGGCAAAACAATGCAAGAAAGTTTTTGAGAAACCTATCGTAAAACCTGTTGTTCAAAAATATCGACCTAAGTCACCAGCTGACAAAAAGGGTAAAAAACCAATGGTTTCACCAATCCGCATCTTGAAGAGGGGTGAATCGTTGAAGTCGGAAGATAAGCCGAAATCGACATTCGAGATTGGCGAATCTTCAAAGTAACAAAAGACTTCAAAGATTTATCCAAAAACAAAAGTTTTTGAAAATCAGTCATGGGTTGCAAAATCGAAACCATCGGTAGAGGAGAAAAAGATGGAAAACATTTTGAAAAATGAAACAAAGGTTTTGAAAGATGATGCTACAGAGTTTGAGTTTGAACTTGATAAGTTTCTTGCAGAGTTTCCCCCGATAAAAAATAAAGTAAAACCAAAAGTTAAAACTGATGTTCCGAATGTCACGTTTAATTTTCCTAAGATTGAGGAGGAGTGTGATGTAGTCTTTGGTAGTGTTCCACAAGTTAAGAAGTCATGGACTTCATTGTTGAAATGAATTGCAATGATGTTTGCAGGGGCTATCCAGGTCGTATATATCAAAGTGGATAATGGACAGTGGGGCCTCAAGACACATGACAGGGATGCTGACACTGCTTTATGACGTAAAATCAATAAAAGGATGTTACGTGGGTTTTGCAGGAAACCAGGGTGGCAGGATTGTGGGCCAAGGAACCCTGACAAATGGGGTTATTTCTTTTGAGAAAGTGAATTACATCATAGAATTGGAAAATAACTTGCTTAGTATTTCTCAAATCTGTGATAAATCGTTTACTGTATATTTCACGAAAGATGAATGTTTAGTTTTAAAACCTGGGTTTGAAATCCCTGATGATATGGTGCTGTTGCGCGTTCCACGAGAAAACGACTTGTATATTCTTGATATGAGTGTTGCAACACCAACAAATCATCAAAAACAGTGTTTTGTGTCAAAAACGAAAGCAACAGAAAAGGAATCAATTATGTGGCATCGAAAGATGGGCCACATTCATGTTAGGAAAATGAATTTTCTGGTACATAACGATTTAGTTGAAGGTGTGAATTTAAAGAATTTTCATTTGAATGATGACTGTGTAGCTTGCAAGAAAGGAAAGCAGACCAGGAAATCTCACCCACAAAAGTTGCTGAATTCAATCAGAGTACCGCTTGAGAGACTCCACATGGATCTCTTTGGGCCAGTGAATGTGCAGAGTATCAGTGGAGATTTTTATTGCCTGGGGTAACTGATGATTTCACTAGATTCTCCTGGGTGGTGTGCTTGGAAAGAAAGGATCAAACTTTTGAGTCATTGATGATCCTGTTCAAGAAGATGGAAACATTGTACAAGGTACTAATCCGAAGAATCCGAAGTGATAATGGGACGGAGTTCAAGAATAACCGCATGCTTGAGTTCTGTAACGAGAAGGGAATTCTTCATGAATTCAGTGCACCATACACTCCACAGCAGAATGGTGTTGCTGAAAGAAAGAACCGTACTTTAATTGAAACTGCTCGAACCATGTTGGCTGATTCAAAATTACCAATCCATTTCTGGAGTGAAGCTGTGGCAGCGGCATGCTATACCTTAAATCGAGTGCTTACTATGAAGAAATACAAAAAGACGTGCTTTGAACTTCTTCATAGATATAAGCCTAATCTAAAGTTTCTAGAGCCGTTCGGATCATCGTGTACCTTCATAGATCAAGATGGAAAGTTTGGCGGGAAGAGTAATGTGGGATTCTTTGTTGGGTATGCCAGTCCTTTGAAGAGAGTGTTCGTACCATGTCTGAAGAAGGTGATTGAAGTTCAACATGTGGATTGTCAGAAACATACTGCGTCACCACAACTTCCCGGAAACAGGTTACTTTTCGACTACGACAAACTCTGGGAGTCGTTCCAATTACCAATAGAGCCGAGTGAAGAGGAACTTACATATCAATACCAACAGCAACAATTCATGGTACAAGATCAGATACCTAGACCGTTGGTGGTTTCTCAATCAGATGTGGATACGAATATTTCTACAACTGGTGCTAACGATCACGAGGCAGGTCCGAGTGGAACAGCTCATGAATCACCAGAAGAACCAGCTCCATCATTTGATCAGTCTGATGACTAAGATTCGGAGAACGCTCCGATATTTGATGAGGATCCAACTGTTGCATCAACTGAAGCTGAGGATCACACCGGTGATCTAGATATCTCAATTCAGCAATCGGAAGTTGTTGTGCCTGACACCATCATGCCACGAACATTATCTTACCATCCTTCAGATCAGATTATAGGAGATCTTCAAAGTAGTGTCAAAACGAGAGATCAAATCAACCGTGCACTTACATGTTTTTATTCATCGATTGCTCCTTTATAAGAGGAATTCTCACTGAAATGGTTTATTTCGCAGATCGAGCCCATAACGTATAAAGAAGCTTTGACTGAAGATAGCTGGGTCATTGCAATGCAAGAAGAATTGCAACAGTTAGAAAAGTTAGGTGTCTGGAGATTGGTTGATTTACCCCCAAATCAAAAATTGATCAAGACAAAGTGGGTTTTCAAATGTAAAAGAGATGATCGAGGTGTCGTTGTTCGAAACAAAGCACGACTGGTTGTACAAGGATTCAGTCAGCAAGAAGGGATTGACTATGAGGAGGTTTACGCGCCTGTTGCTAGACTTGAGGCTATAAGGATCTTCCTGGCGTTTGCGTCATGGAAAGGATTCAAAGTATCCCAGCTTAACGTGAAGTCTGCATTTCTGTATGGAAAGTTAAAGGAAGAAGTGTATGTGGACAACCTCCGGGTTTCACTGATCCAGATCATAAGAACAAAGTGTATCTTCTGGATAAAGCTCTCTATGGATTGCACCAGGCCTCGAGAGCCTGGTATGAGACACTTTCCCAATATATGTTGGCCAATGGGTTCATCAGAGGGACAGTTGATAGCACTCTGTTTACGAAGGAAGTTGCAGGTCACCTATTAATCATGCAAATCTACGTAGATGATATTATTTTTGGTTCGACAAACGACGACTTGTGTAAAGAATTTGAGTTGGTGATGAAAAAGAAGTTCGAAATGAGTTATATGGGGGATATGAAGTTCTTCCTAGGGCTGCAGGTGGAGCAGATGCCCGATGGAATCTTCATTCATCAAACAAAGTATGTAAATGATGTTCTGGAAAAATTCAGCATGACTTAATCCAGTCCGGCATCAACCCCCTTAGCGCAGAATCATGGGATTTGCCCAGATGAGAATGGAGAGAAAGTGGAAGAGACGCTGTATCGGTCTATGATTGGATCTTTGATGTATCTAACTGCCTCCCGGCCCGACATCATGTATCCGACGTGTTTGTGCGCTCGATATCAGTCTAACCCTCGTTAGTCACACTTGACAATCGTGAAACGTATATTACGGTATTTGAAAGGCTGCCCAAGCACCGGCTTGTGGTATCCTAGATCTGGCGATTTCTCTCTCACAGGTTTTGCTGATTCGGACTTTGGTAGTTGCAAGCAGAATGCTAAGTCCACCACTGCTGGGTGTCAGTTTTTCGGAACTAGACTTGTTACCTGGCAGTACAAGAAACAAACCGCAGTCGCTCTCTCTACATGCGAGGCTGAATACATTTCGGCCTCCAGCTGTTGCTCACAGATCCTTTGGATCCAACAACAGATGAGGGATTACGGTTTGCAATTCTTGGATACACCGATATTTGTGGACAATGAAGTGGCCATAAACATTACTAAAAACCCGGTTCACCACTCGAAAACTAAACACATTGAGATTCGGCATCACTTCATACGTGATTGCTATGAAAAGAAGTTAATCAGAATTGAATATGTGCACACCGATGAACAGAAGGCTGATTTTTATACTAAACCTTTTGATCGAAAAAGATTTAATTATCTTTTAAAATTGAATGGGTTGAAAAATTTGCTTTCTGGAAGGGTAACTGAGTGTGAAGCCGCGGAGGACGGCGATCAAAAGTGAACCACATCATGTTGTCACGTTTGTTTGTACAGTTTATTTTCTGCTTTTCGATAAAAACAAAAACACAAAAATATGTTTTTATTTTTAGGGGGAGAAAGTTTGCAGAAAAATACAAAAACATGATAAAAACTACAAAAATCAAAAACATTTGAAAAAGTAAAAATGAGTTTGTGTAAGAAAGGGAAATGATAGTACATCAACGAGACAGTGCAGTACGCTAAAGAATTGTAACGCAAAAATGTGTTAAGCAGTCTTGTAGATGATATGCCGATAGGTTTTTACACATTTAGTAGGTTTGTTCGGGATATAAA
The DNA here is from genome assembly GCA_030545235.1 of Helianthus tuberosus. Taxonomy (NCBI): domain Eukaryota; kingdom Viridiplantae; phylum Streptophyta; class Magnoliopsida; order Asterales; family Asteraceae; genus Helianthus; species Helianthus tuberosus. The sequence continues at coordinate 51,040 of JARYGA010032256.1, forward strand.
CATAAAATTACTTGCTTTTATATGGGGAACATCTCTCGGATATATGGGTAACCCCCGAAATTTCGTTTGAAAGATTCCTTTTTCTGATATACTAGGTTTGTTTACTCAATGATATCTGGGGTATTATTCCAGGACTTCTGCTGAATGGAAGTTCTGACCTAGTCCTCGAATAATACTTTCTGCAAATGCTTGAAACATAGCATCACCCTCAGCATATATGATAAGACAATAAAATTGCTTAGCAATGCTGTTGTAAAAAAAGATCCTCTAAAGGGGACACACCTGAAAGTTGAGTCATGATCTCTCTGCTGAACGGTAGTTCTGACCTGAGCTCTCATGATTCTTCATAATTTATTAACCCCTTACAGATATCATTTGTGTTATACTCACCTGTAAGACTGAATATTGGGATCTGGATACGGGAGTATATTCTGAGATGGGACACATATGAAAGTTAAGCCTTAAAACATTAAATCCGTATCCTGAACTGATTAAACTTTGTGTGAAAATTTAAAGTGGACCAGTATATCGACAATCATTGTAAATTGTTTAATGCTTATAATGAAATTAAAGCTTAACGGTACTTGTATCTCGTCGGCAGCTGATATGATCCCTTAACACGCTCGCAAAAAGATTGTGTGTACAGTTTATTATCTTTCATATTCAAAATGTCTTTCTTATTCAAAATCCAAAAAGATTTTATTTTCTCATCTTATTTTCGACAACGGGTGTTGGGAAGCAGATGATCAAAGTCTTGTGTGCTAAACAAGTTGAATCTTGAGGGTTGGGAAAACAGTAGATTGTGGAAAATGATTGGTAAGTGATTCAAAGTACAAAAGTTCATTTACTTGAACTTGTTTTCAGTTTCAAAACATCAGCATCTTCATAATTTGGTCAGCCAGGGTCATTAATTTGAACTTGGCAGACTAAACAGTTAACCAGGGTCATTAACTTGGACTTGGTTGACTGAGTGTGTCGGTAAAACTTAGAAAATTCAAAAAGTTAAATTTTTTTAAGTGCCTGTTCGCTTGAAATCACTCTGACCGCTTCAAAAGGTTCTGCTCGCTTGAATGTTTGATAGCTTGAAATTGCATGTACATTTTCAAGCGAACAGGCTGTATATATAAATAGGCCAGGCTGATCACTTGAAATGGTCATTTTTTCCTTGTTCGCTTCAAGTCTGACCTCCGGCGATTTCAAGCGATCACTATAATTCATCGTTTTTGTGCCGTTACTCTGCCCAAATTCACCTAGATTTTGTGCTGTTAGTTGGATTACTTAACTACAAACATGGTGAATGTAAGTAATTGCTCTGATTTAGACCAGATATTATGTTTTGTATGTCGGCGATAACAGGTTTGTATATTTGTAGATTTAGGGTTAAATCTTAATCTAAAATGAAAATAAAACACATGGTTGTGGTCGGAATTAAGTGTAGATCGTTGTTTGATGTTTGATTGAAACAGATCTAAGTGTTTGTATACATTTGTCCGATGAACTGATTTTTAAACTCAGATCTAGGGTTGTTGAATGGGTCAAATTTGATGAAAATGGTATCATTGGAATCGAAATCATACATAGAACATACCCATGTAAAAATTTTAAACATTTGAACTGATAAATTTTTGGAGAATTTTGACAGTTTCAAGCGAACAGTCTAAATCTTTGACAGCTTGAAATGGCTAATTCTTGTTTGGTCGCTTGAAGTGATAAATTTTTGTATGTTTGCTTGAAATAATGTTTCATGTGATCGCTTGAACTGTATTGTCTATCTGTGCTCGCTTGAAGTGCATCTGGTTGTGTGTGTTTGCTTGATTGATTGTTCAAACTTGAAATTTTTAGTATCTCATTTATTTGTTTCATGATTTGTTTTCAGCCATCAAAATTGAAATTCAATGCACAACACAATGTTTGCTGTGAACTTGATGAAGCAATAGCTCCGAAGCTGTCGGAATTTAGAAGCATACTGGAGTTTATGAGAAGAGTGCCTATACAGAAAGCCTTGACAGATAAACGTTTGGTGTTCGAATCTCACATAAAGCGTTTCTAGAAACATGCAATTTATGATGAAAGAGGAAAAGTAATCAGTTCATTGGTCAAAGTTAATGATGAAAAGAAAACAATTCTTATATCAGAAGCTTATGTGCGTGAAATCTTGAATTTTCCGGATGATGAAAACTCTCCAACAAAATTCCCGGAAAGAATGGTGAAAGGTTGTATGTTGAGAATGGGTTACATAGGAGCTTTGAACAGTGGAAATTATCTAAAGTCGAAGTTTACAAAGCCTTTCAAGTTTCTAATTCAATGTGTATTACAAGCTTTAAGTCATCAGAAAGGAAGTTTTGCTGAAATGCGTGACTATCACATGAATATGGTTGTTACTCTAGTGCTGAACAAAAAATATAATTTTTCACATGTTGTATTTCATTATTTAGTTGATGAAGTGACGTCGAAGAGACAGACTTGGTTATATCCAAGGTTCATTCAAATGATGATCGATCATGCTTATCCAGAAATTGTTCGAGATGTAGACAAAGATTTGTTGGTTCTCTCCCACATGGATAATGATTCAGTGAAGGCATTAATACGATATCATTCAAATCATCCTGAGCCAAAAGGTCAAGTTGAATTCTTTGGTGCTATCAAACATAAAAATTATCAGGATCCAGATCCAGTTGAACACCAGAACTGGAGAAATGAAGATGAAATGAAGGAAGCTAGTTATGCTAATGAGTTAGAAGTCCTTCAAGAATTCAAGATAACTCGTAATGAATGGTTTGTGAAAGAACAAAAGAAGAGGATCAGAAAGGCAACTCCGAAAGTGCAGATAGGAGAAGAATCCTCGTCTCAACCTAAGAAGAAACAAAAGAAAATTCCTAAAACGTTGCTGATTGATGAATCTGATGTAGAAGCAGAGGTTGAGAATGAAGCAGAGGTTGAGAAAGAAGCTGAAACTGAGACTGTAGCTGAAGCTAATGAGAAAGAACAAGTGGCTGAAGGTGCTCAAAGTGATGACGTTGACAAAGATACTACTTCTTCTGATGATGATATTGATGAAACTGAACGTTACAAGATTGTAGTATCTGAGGCAAAGCAAAAGGAGAAGAGAAGTAGAAAAGATGATGATGAGCCGTACGTACCTTCGCAAGAAGAAGTTGCATCTCAAACTAGTTCAAAAGGTAAAAAGAAAGGAGTTGTGAGAAAGCTTGTGCAAACTCCGAAGAAACCAAAGAGGGTTAAGATCTTAATGGGCCAGAAACCTATTCAAGAAGTCAGTAAACCACCATCACCATCACCTGAACCTATACCACATCAATCACCTATTCAATCACCACCTCATCAATCACCTCCAAAACAACCCACACCACAAATCCATCAATTATCTCCATTACATTTATCACCACCTCATCAAGAACAACCTATTACTTCTTCACAATGAATCTTCCAAACACCACCACCCTCACAACCTATCATCCAAACAACACCTGGTTCTTCGGGGTCTAAAAGTTTTCCACCTATTCCTCCGAACATGAATATTGGGCTTGATGATATTGGAGATTTAGATTTTGTGAACAATGTTCAGTTGAAGAATGTGGAAGATAAAGTTGAAGCAGTGATAGCTGAGAACAAGAAGCTGGTTAAACATGTGAAGACAGTTGAAGCTCAAAATGCAGCTCTATTGAAGAAGATCAAAGCTGATGAAGCGGAGATTGATATTATGAAAGTTCAAATAGCAGAGCTTATGGAAGAAAAGAAACGTAAAGATGAACAAAACAAGTATTTTGAGCTCAAGAACAAAGAATTAGAAGCAATCAAGGCACGAAGTGAACATGAAAATTATATGTTAAATAAAGTGTTAGAAAAGTTGCTTGGTAAGACGGTTGAGCAGCAGTTTGATGAAATTAACATTGAAGAAGTTAGAGCTCAAAAGCAAGCTGCTTTAGATGCTGATATGCAAAACAAAGGAAAGGAACCTGAAGGTACATCAGAGGAAAGAGCTATAGTGTTAGCAGTAGTTCCTGTTGAAGATCCTCAACCAATTTCTTCGATTCCTGCTATTTGTGAGAAAGAAAGTGATGATGAAGAGGATGAAGATGATCATGATGATGACGATGATGAGAAAGTGTATTCTGCAAGTAGTTCTAACAAAGATGACAATGATGATGATCAAGGTGCAACAGGGATTCCGGTTACTGAAACGTCTAAAGAACAAACTGCAGATGATCTGATGAATGATGCAGTGAATGAAGAAACAGAGGATGTAACTGGAAAGGGGGAGTCTGGTGGTGATCAAAATGTTGAAGCTGTTGAAAAGCTAATCTTGCGCATTGAACCTGAAGTTGAAGAAGGGGAGATCAGACATACTTACATGTTAGATGAAGTTTTAAAGATGTTCAGTGTGAAAGAAAATGAAGTTCAGTCTGATTTTGTAGAAGAGTTAAATGCGTTTGATGTGAATCAAAAAGTTGAATATCAGTATAAGTATGTGGAAGATGCAGATCTCTATGATCGTGTTGAAGTAGAAGATTGTACTGATGAAGAAACTGAAAATGTTGATACTTTTGAATTTCCAACGTTGATGGAATTCTTCACTCAAGAAAATAGAGATGAACTGATGAGGAAAGTTGAAGAAATTCTGAAAGATAAGAACTTCGATGGAACCTCAAAAGATCCTTTGAAAGAAGAACGCAAAAAGTGGTTCAGACAGTCTCATGAAAGGAAGTTTAAACGTCCCTTGAAGTTTTATCAAAGAGATAGAAGTATTTCGATGGGTGATATCATTAGTTGGGGTTTTCTACCTCAAGTTAACGCATATGCAATCAGGAGAGAATGTGGTGTTCAGTACTTTGAAAAGTTATATGATGTTATGTCACTTCCATGGTGGGATGTGGACGAATTATCTCAAGTACGAACTCTGGGGTATCCTGTTAGAAAGAATGATTTGGCAGTATGGGGAATGATAAAGTTTGAGGCTTTGAGAGAGTTCAGGCATTGGCAACCGCATTATCCAAAAAAGGAGAGAAGAATCAATCCTAAAACTGGTAACGAAGAAACAATTTTGAATATAAAGAAGCCTCGAACCATGAAGATCATACCAGTACCAAAGATGGAGCAAGATTTTTATAAAGGTTTTCTGGATTGGGTGTATAGCTGCATATCAACTGAAGCAGTGATTACTTACCGAGCAGGGAATGAAATCAGAAATATATTTGTCTATGATCCTATGGGGCTGGTGAACTGTTCAGCTAAGGATATTGAATGTTTATTCATCAACAAGATACATTTTCAAGCTGAAGACAGAGAGCAGTCAATGCAATTTCAGAAAGTAGTTTCTATTTGTTTTCAAAAGGGCATTAATGCTGATAACAAATGGAACTCAAAGTGGTGGAAGCTTGAAGAAAAAGTAAAGTTGAAAGCTGCAAAGGAAAAGAAAGAACGTGAAGAACGAGATCGTATGCTGCGAGGCAAGTATATGAGAGAGCAGGAAGCAGAAAGATTGAAAATTGTGAAAGAGAATGAGAAGCTTAGAAAAATGTTACTGAAGAAGCCTAAGCCTCGTGAAGAAACGTTCAAGTCCCTGTGAAGACCAAGACTGAAGACTCCGGCTATATCCAAGGGGGAGTTTGTTAGTGCATGTTGTCTAAAGCCTTTGTCTTAAGTCTAGGGGTCTAATATGTCAAGTTATGTATAGAACAGGGGTTAGATTGTAATTTTATGAAGTTTTACATGTCTGGTAGCTTGAAATGACATGTGTCATTTCAAGCTAACTAGCAAGTTGCATGTTAGCTTGAACAGGCCTGATAGCTTGAACAGGTCTGGTAGCTTGAACATGTCATGTAGTCTGGTAGCTTGAACATATCATGTCCATTTCAAGCTAACTAGACAGCCTATATATAGGTGTTGTTTGTTTCTCATTTGGCACTGATCCTTCAAGTTGTAACCAAACTGCTGCCGGATTTTTCTGAGAAGTATTAATGAGAAACAGTGTTTAAAGTGATATTCTTCTATTTTCTACTCCATTCTCTTTGATTCTAATCTGTTTAAGTGTTTCCGCCACTTAAATAGTGTATATTAGCTCAAATTGACTCATTTGATCGGTCAAATCGGTCCTATAGTGCACGTAGTTTAAGATTTAAAGGTATTTCGCTTGAATGGAAGGGGTTTTGCTTGAAAGGAACTTGTGCAGTTTCAAGCGAACTCAACATATGATGTTTCGCTTGAACTGACAAGTAGTCACTTCAAGCGAACTCAAGTGCCTATATATACCATTGAAGCGAATTCATTTGTAATTTTCTTGTTTCCGGTAGCGAAGCTCTGCCGAAGTGTTCTCAGACTTGTAATCGATCTTAAATCAATATACGAACAGTTGAAAGGGTTAATCTTGCTGAATTGAACTTGATACTTGTGTTTTCGCCACTCGTATTAAGATAAACTATTCTGATCGACTCGTTTGGGTCTGAAAACGATCCTACAAGATTGTTCGTATTCCTTTGTCTTCAGGCGATGTTTTGGAACTTCGTGGCGAGAAACCTTTAGGTGGTTTGAAGCTTATGTCGTGTTTGGAAGCCCAAAGGTATCTACGAAAAGGATATGTTGCTTTTCTGACACATGTCACCGAGGAGAAAAGCAAGAGCAAGAGTATTCAGGATATTCCGATTGTTCGGGATTATCCAGAGGTGTTTCCTGATGAACTGCCTGGTTTACCTCCAGTTCGTCAAGTCGAGTTTCATATTGACCTTGTACCCAATGCCAACCCGATTGCAAAAGCACCTTATCGTCTTGCACCGTCGGAGATGCAAGAGTTATCGAAACAGCTTCAAGAGTTATCTGATAAAGGATTCATCCGACCGAGCTTTTCACCTTGGGGAGCTCCTGTCCTCTTCGTGAAAAAGAAAGATGGATCTTTTCGAATGTGTATCGATTATCGTGAGCTTAATAAGCTCACCATCAAAAATCGATATCCCCTACCTCGAATTGATGATCTTTTCGACCAGCTGCAGGGTGCTTCATGCTTTTCCAAGATCGATCTGCGTTCTGGGTATCATCAACTTCGTGTTCTCGAAGAAGAAATTCCCAAAACTGCTTTCCGCACAAGATATGGGCATTACGAGTTCACTGTCATGCCTTTTGGTTTGACGAATGCTCCAGCTATCTTTATGGACATAATGAATAGGGTATGCAAACCTTATTTGGACAAGTTCATTATTGTGTTCATCGACGATATTCTCATTTATTCAAAATCTCGAGCCGAGTATGAGCAACACCTTCGCTTAACATTGGAACTCCTGAAGAAGGAACAACTTTTTGCTAAATTCTCCAAGTGTGAATTCTGGCTTAAAGAAGTTCAATTCTTGGGTCATATAGTCAATGAGCAGGGTATTCATGTGGGTCCATCCAAGATTGCTGCTATCAAGGACTGGAATACACCGGCGACGCCTACAGAGATTCGATCTTTGCTTGGTCTTGCTTGTTATTATCGTCGATTCATTTCGAATTTCTCAAAGATTGCGGTTCCACTCACTGCTTTGACTCAGAAGAATAAGCCTTTCGAGTGGGGTCCCAAGCAAGAAGAAGCATTCCAAACGCTGAAGCAGAAGTTATGTGATGCTCCTGTTCTATCTCTGCCCGAGGGAAGCGATGATTTCGTTGTCTATTGCGATGCGTCCAACTTAGGCCTTGGTTGCGTCCTTATTCAACGAGATAAAGTTATAGCATATGCATCTAGACAATTGAAAGTTCACGAGAAGAACTATACGACTCATGATCTTGAGTTAGGAGCTGTGGTTTTCGCGCTTAAAATCTGGAGACACTACCTCTATGGAACGAAGTGTGTGGTTTTCACAGACCACAAAAGTCTCCAGCATATTCTTAATCAGAAAGAGCTGAACATGAGGCAACGACGTTGGGTTGAACACTTAAACGATTATGACTGCGAGATTCGCTACCACCCTGGTAAGGCGAATGTTGTAGCCGATGCGCTTAGTCGAAAGGAGCGAGTCAAGCTTCATTCTGTTCGAACTCTATCTGATCTTCCATCTCGTGTCCTTCAAGCTCAGCAATCTTGTGTTTCACAAAATTTGATGGGTACGGAATTACCACGTCAACTTGAGCTTATGATCGAAGCGAAAGACGATGGTTTGCTCTATTGTAAGGATCGATTGTGGATTCCGAAACAAGACGATCTTCGCACCTTGGTAATGGACGAATCTCATAAGTCTCGATATTCTATCCATCCTGGTGCTGATAAAATGTACAAGGATCTTCGTACTCGGTGCTGGTGGCCTGGTATGAAGAAGGATGTTGCCTTGTATGTATCGAAATGCCTAACTTGTCTCAAAGTCAAGGCCGAACATCAACGACCTTCTGGCTTGCTTGTACAACCAGAGATACCGGTTTGGAAGTGGGAGAACATTGCGATGGATCTCATCACTAAGTTACCGCGTACGTCTAAAGGTCATGATGTTATTTGGGTTATTATCGATCGATTAACGAAATTAGCTCATTTCATTCCGATTCGCGAGGATCTATCTGCTGATAAGCTTGCAAAGATTTATGTTGATGAGATTGTGACACGACATGGTGTGCCCTTGGATATCATCTCTGATCGTGATGCTCGATTGTCATCTCATTTCTGGAAGGCCATGCAATCTGCTTTGGGAACCCAACTGAATCTAAGCACTGCTTATCATCCCCAAACAGATGGCCAATCTGAGAGAACGATTCAAACTTTGGAGGATATGCTTAGAGCATGCGTGATAGACTTTGGTGGTAATTGGGATTCTCATATGCCGCTGATCGAGTTCTCTTACAATAATAGTTATCATACTAGCATTAATATGGCACCATTCGAAGCTCTCTACGGTTGAAAATGTCATTCACATGTCTGTTGGAACGAGACCGGTGAAGCTCAGCTTACTGGACCTGAGTTCGTTCTGGAAACAACAGACAAAATCAAGAAAATCCGCGATAATCTTGTGATAGTTCGAAACTGTCAAAAGAGATATGCGGATTTGGGACGCAAGCCCTTAGAATTTCAAGTTGGAGATCGTGTCCTACTCAAGGTTTCACCTTGGAAGGGAGTCGTGAGATTTGGAAAGAAAGGAAAACTTACACCTCGATATGTGGGACCATTTAAGATTGTGGAAAGAATTGGAAAGGTTGCCTATCGACTAGAGCTACCTCCAGAGCTTGGAAATATTCATCCGACTTTTCACGTGTCCAATCTGCGAAAGTGTTTAGCTGATGCTGATCTACACATTCCTCTCGACGAGATTCGAATCGATGAAACAATGCACTTTATCGAGAAACCCGTGGAGATCGTGGACCGTGATTTCAAACAGTTGTAGAACAAACGGATTCGATTGGTCAAAGTTCGCTGGGAATCCAAACGTGGCCCAGAGTTTACTTGAGAACGTGAGGACCAGATGAAGACGAAATATCCGCATTTGTTTTCACAAGCTTCCTCTAGTTAAAATTTCGGGACGAAATTTCCTGAAGTAGGGGAGACTGTGGCAAGTGTGTTCTGTAATCGATGTACGATGTAAAACAATGATGATTATTAATAAAACAATGTTCTTTGGTGTTATTATATGTGTTTTGGTGTTCTATGTGTGTATTTGTGTTGGTGATTTTTTTCAGTACGATTCGAATCCGATTGCAAGCTTTAAATCGCGTTCTGGAAGGTTATACGCAAACTGGTGCGAAAACGCAGTCAGTATAACACGAAAAACACTCCGGAATAGTGACATAGGCTTAACATACCTTAAATAACCTCCACATAACTTAGAAATAAGTTTTGAATGGTTTGGTGTGTTGAAATCAACTTTGTTCGATTGCAGGGACTACTTGTGTCAAACTGCAAAACTATGCCGATTTGTATAGTAACGAACATTCCGGAACTTGATCATAAGTTAAACATACCCTAAATAACCTTTACATAGCTTAGAAATAGGTTTCGAGGGGTTCGGTGTGCTAAAATAAACTTTATGCTCATTCAGGGACTAAAAGCGTCAAAAAGTGCACAAGTTTGCATTTTCGTGCATATCTTACGTTCTGAATACATTCGGACATCCAAAAATTTATGTAAGCATTAAAATATTTTATTTTAGTGTTTGGCATAAGAAAATTCCGTTCGTCGCTTGTTTTGGACCGTTTTTGCGTCCGTTACGACTTCCGTCGTAATTAACCGAACAACGCAACTGTATGGCCAAACGAACCGACATCCGACATATTTTTTAGCATATTTTAAGTTCCCTATATTTAACTTCATTTTAGAGCTTTGAAATGGGGTTAACGGGGCTTAAACGGGTCAAAAATGCATCGAAAACCAAGTTTTGGGGCTGCAGGGACTAAAACTGCCATTTCTGAAACTTGCTGGTCTGCAGGGTCCTTACGGACCGTAAGGGTGAGGACCATACGGTCCATAAGCATGTCCCAGTTCATCAGAAGCTTCTTTCCAGCCTGTTTCCAGCTGTTACACTCACAAAACCCAATTGCACATGTCTCTTCCTTATAATGGGGGGCCATTTTGATGCACATGGGGTTGTAAACAAGTGTGGGGATGAGATTAAAGCACGATTTTTGATAAACAATCTTAACGGTTCAAGGAAATCTATAAATACCCCCCACCCTTCACTTACAAAACCCACACTTGAATTTTCTGAAATATCTCTAAGTTGAAGTGCAAATCACTTCATACCTGAGATTACTTGGAAAATCAAGAGCTTGCGGGGACCTTCTGTAAATGTTCTTTCGTTCTTTTCATTCGTTTTAGCGTTAAAGTCAAACTGCGTTTGACTTTCTACATTGACCAGTTTATGGTCAATGTGAAGTTCGTTTGAACTTCATAACGTGAGCGTAATCACGATGGTTATAGTCCCTAGTGACTATACCTACTGATTACCACGTTATCTAGGCTTAGTGACGAGTCGTAGTTTCGGCCAAAATACGCATTTACGCGTATTTTGTAACCAAACTACTCTAGGATATCAAAACCGTTTGTTTTGATATCAAAACCTGTTTTCTAACTTAACTAAACATGTTTTAGCATGTTTAGCTCGTCACTTTTAGTTTAGTGCTTGTGTAGAGTCGTAAGTCAAAGCGGATTAAACACCCGCTTAGACTTTCGAACACGACCAGTTTGGTCGATCATTAGGATCCGACCAAACATGTCTAGTGACCATAGTAGCATAGGGAATAACCTTCCGAGGTTATACCTTATGGTCACCTAGTTTAGGTAGTTGTATGATAAGTAGATTATATGCCATAGGTAAATTACCAGAATACCCTTTTCATACATAATTGGTAATTAAGCATATGTAACCTAAAACTTTTGTCACATAATGGATTATGTAACATGTTTTGGCATATAATACTTGTCATATGACTAGTTAGACGTCTCGAACGCGCTTTGCGCGCACGACACGTTAAAGTAGCGTAAGCTACCTTAATGGGTCGCGATGGGTCGAAAGCACTTAGGTTAGGTTTCATTTAGGATGTAGGCCTTGTTAAACCATATCACATGAGTTCCAACACTCATTTGGTTTACAAGACCTCATTCTGTCTGATCTTCCGATTTAGGCGTCTTTTGTTTGACTAGTGATTCGACTACTAGGTGCTGTTTGATTTCTCTGGTTTACTTGAGTTTGTTGAAGTACTATTGATTGAGGATACCTTGCACTACATGTGAGTACATAGTTCCCCTATTTTACTGTTTTCAATTGTTTTGGGGTGATTCATATGTACAAAATGTTTTCAAGGTTTAAACGATGATTTCAAAAACGAATAGAACGATTTATACTAAACTAATAACGATTTCGATAATGTGAACAAAATTGTTGGTTGTAGTTACAAAACGAACGACATTCATTAATTTTGGCCAAACTGACCAGTATTAGGTTATGGTACCATAGGATCTGACAAATCCCGTTATTGCACTATACCCATGGTTATGTGTGGGTGTTGTGGGTAACGACTGAATCTGTAATTATTAACTTACCCTTTGGAGGTTTGTTAATACGAGAAGCGAGGAACGAGGTAGTCGAGTCATGAAGGTTTGAATGTTATTAACGAGACGACCATATATATAAGTTTTCACAATTAAAACGAGGATGATTTAAACGATTTAAACGATTTGTATAGTAACGAACATTCTGGAACTTGATCATAAGTTAAACATACCCTAAATAACCTTTACATAGCTTAGAAATAGGTTTCGAGGGGTTCGGTATGCTAAAATAAACTTTATGCTCATTCAGGGACTAAAAGCGTCAAAAAGTGCACAAGTTTGCATTTTCGCGCATATCTTACGTTCTGAATACATCCGGATATCCAAAAATTTATGTAAGCATTAAAATATTTTATTTTAGTGTTTGGCATAAGAAAATTCCATTCGTCGCTTGATTTGGACCGTTTTTGCGTCTGTTACGACTTCCGTCGTAATTAACCGAACAACGCAACTGTATGGCCAAACGAACCGACATCCGACATATTTTTTAGCATATTTTAAGTTCCCTATACTTTAACTTCATTTTAGAGCTTTGAGATGGGGTTAACAGGGCTTAAACGGGTCAAAAATGCATCGAAAACCAAGTTTTGGGGTTGCAGGGACTAAAACTGCCATTTCTGAAACTTGCTGGTCTGCAGGGTCCTTATAGACCGTAAGGGTGAGGACCATACGGTCCGTAAGCATGTCCCAGTTCATCAGAAGCTTCTTTCCAGCCTGTTTCCAGCTGTTACACTCACAAAACCCAATTGCACATGTCTCTTCCTTATAATGGGGGGCCATTTTGATGCACATGGGGTTGTAAACAAGTGTACGGATGAGATTGAAGCACGATTTTCGATAAACAATCTTAACGGTTCAAGGAAATCTATAAATACCCCCCCACCCTTCACTTACAAAACCCACACTTGAATTTTCTGAAATATCTCTAAGTTGAAGTGCAAATCACTTCATACTTGAGATTACTTGGAAAATCAAGAGCTTGCGGGGACCTTCTGTAAGTGTTCTTTCGTTCTTTTCATTCGTTTTAGCGTTAAAGTCAAACTGCGTTTGACTTTCTGCATTGACCAGTTTATGGTCAATGTGAAGTTCGTT